>JAJIYU010006436.1:0-20616 GCA_030144865.1 Tinospora cordifolia
TCGTGTCTACTGAAAGAAATCATTGTTTTGATGGCCATTGCATATTCTAATTTTTCACATCTTAGCCTATTTAATAGAAAGATATGAAGCTAAGACTGAGAAAGAAAGAAATCGAACCACGTGGCCTCCAGCTCTCGGCGAACGAACGAACGAACGAACGGACGGGCGCGCGCCGTCTCCGCGCGCGACCCGAGCGACAGACCGTCGCTACAGACTCAGAGATGATCGACCGGGGGCTGGGGTGTCACATTATTGTAATAATACTAAGGAAACTTGCGTGAAACAGATTATATAAAGTTTTCAAAATAACTATGGGAAGCTTCTAACGTGTGGGCGACTTCTATAAATATCACTTACTAATATTTATGTACAGGAAACAAGTAAAATGGCAAGGAAAAGAGTTTATGAAAGATTTCCACCAAGAAAACAACTCAAGAACTTCCTAAACTCATCCTATTGAGCGCTACATAAACCTAGTATGAACACCTCATTCTTTCCACTCAAGTAAGTGCAAATCACTTCTCTTCTTGCTCTCTTAGCCTTCTTCTTGGTATTATTTCGTTCCCTAGCTGTTCCACATAGCAACTACAGTTGTAGGAAGGAAGAAAACCCAATATCTTGCATCACTATATCAATAACACACTGCTAGGCATTCTTTTGGAGAAACAGGAGCATTCAAAGAATCAAAGAAGGTATAAAAACCTTATCAAAGCCTCAAATGCATAATTCATGGTGTTGCCACATGGGAAGGACATGGGAACACATAAAAAGGGAATCCTATCAACTTGTTCCAACCTAGGATTTTAAGCCCATGAGCCTGTTCTTACTTCACCATTGAGAGTTTGAAGTATTAGGATGCCAAGGTCATAGAAAAACAAAGAAGGGGAGAAACATGTACAAAAATTCAGTTTTCGTGTTGATTACCTCGTTAGTGATCACTGTTACTGTAGTAATGTTTTCATCTTCTTCCGTTTCTTCAAATTCTCCTCTGATTACCTCAGTAGGCTACTATGACAATGAATTGTTTTCTAAAAACTCCTCTAGTTATTGTGGTAGCCTACCACGGTAATGACACTGCACTCCTGTAACACCCATTGGTTATCAGGGTATTCTACCTTGGTAATGCATGCAGTACCTTGTTAGCTTACCTTGGTAACGCTTTTGCACTAATCGATTTTTCACTTTTTCATTTTGATTATAGCAGTAATCTATTCCTCTACTGTGGTACACAGATCCAAGACCATATTAAAACTCGTCTAGAATGATATCCTTGCACAACTAAAGGCTGTATTAGGTGAAATTCATTACAATATGATTCAAAAATGTTAGAAACGTGTGAATAACAAGTAATAACATATTGAATCTCAATATTCAAAGTGGAAGGCTTAAGAAGCATGGTATATGCATGCTTAAAGACCTACTATTGATTAATGTTGATACATGAGTGACGTATATAATATCATGATCTGTTATCATGTTCAAGATTGTTATGAATGATGATTACCATGTTATGATGCTTATATGTTTATTCATATGATTTAATCTATTATTATTATAATTTGTCATTAAAGAAAGATTAATAAAGATTATAACCATGTATCGACTTGGTGATGGATTTCATTGTGAGTGTTCTAGCTTGCCATTTATTGATTTTCTTGATTGGAACTGGGTGTTTGGATGGTCCCCACTTTTCAAATTGTGAACTGAGCTTTCAGATTAACCTACTTCACCGATTATGGGTTTGAGCGTCTTTATTTGAACTATCCCTAGATTTTGAACACTTAGATGTATTCCTTTCAGTTTTAACATCAAGTGTGAACAACCAATTGTTTGAATCACCGAATCTATGAAAGTGCTTGACATGTATGTTTTATTTGATTGAAATAATGATATAAATATTTGAGATGATCCACTAGGATCTTGAACTCACCTTTCTTTTTTTTTAAACATTTCAAGAAAATAAAGATCAAAGGTTGCATGGAGAGTTTGAGTCAGGAATGTTGACCCAATTTTTCTTGTCAGTTTTAAAGTTATTTCTACTGTAATAAACTTAAGGGCTTTTATACCTCTTAAATATTGAAGTTGGTTTTGAAATAGATAATATTGATTTATTTCAAGGTTTCAAAGTGTTATATAAAATCTATATGAGTTATTGTCACAGGAAGTTTCATAGAGTTGGAATAGTAAAAAGATAAAAAGAAAGAAAGCAAAGAGATAAGGTGATGCACTGCTTGTTAGGTGACTGTGAACGATGTTTGCATGTAACAATAATGTGCCGATTAATTAATCACGAGACTAGCATACTAATTGCACCCTCCTAACTAGATTTAATGGGCCATGAGGGGGAAACGATGTAATACCTTAAAAACTCTGTATTTAATTACATAAATTTAAGATCAATTTAGTGAAATCAGTTGCAAAATGAAAATGGGCTCATTTTGGGGCTAAATCTGGCAGGTTTCCAAAAGTCTTATTTGGTGACCCTTAGAGACCTAAAACAACCTGAAATAAACTAAGATGACATGAACCAACTAATTGGACAACATATCCAAAAATTAAAATAATTAGTCAAGATTAGGGTTTTCATTTACCAAATGCCTTGTAGGGGGTCCAAATTAGAAAGAATTAGCATTTAGGATACTTTGGTAAATCGAAATAACCTGAAACAAAATGGAATTAACAAAATAAACAATATATCCAAAAATTAGGACAATTGGCCAAGATTTGGATTTTCATTTCATAGTGCCTTTAGCGGGTTTTAAATATTGAAAGCAAATGAAAACCAATATAATCAAACCATATATTAAAATTTTTAATTTTTTTCATGTGATTCCAAAATTATAGATTATAAATCATAATTCCTTATAAATAAGGAGATACTAATTTTTATTTGATTTTTGTGAACCCATGAAGTTATGTCCACCCTAAGCATGTGCAAGTTACATGGGTAGAACACCATGATCATGTGTACCCTCACCCTACCCAAAGCTCCATGAGATATTTCCTTTGTTTGAATCCTTGTAAAATGATCTCATGTCTCATGCAAATGATTTAGTACACCTACATTAGTAGATGTTTTAAATGGTCTAGAAACCATGAGACATGATTCCATCTACACCCCTACTTGATTGTGTACATCCACACCCACTTAAGCCAAAATTGGTTCATCCATGTACATGTGTGTGGACACATGTGAGCAACCCTATTTAGATAGTTTCTTGGAATCAAGATGAGTATCTTTGACTATTATATGGTGTCCCCTCAAATCTAATAGTGTACGCCTATGCTTGATGTCCAAGAAATAAGAGAATGGGAAAGTATTACTTGTATGTCTATGTGATGAGGAAGCAAGGAAACCAAAAAGGACAGTTATCATGAACACATATGGGACGTTCCATTTGAATTAGAATATGATTTAAACCTCTTGTGTTCATACATAGTTAGGAAACAAGATTGTACTCATATCTTTTAAATTAAAAGGTCATAGTGGTTCCACTTGCCAACCATGAGCACACTTACCCTCTTCATGCAAACCGTCCCCTCTTGTTTGAAAACTTGCCCAAACTTTGTAAGTTGCCCAAGCTGCCCAAGACTGACCAAGACGTCTCCCTTAGTGCTCTTGAACATCTATATAATCCCCTCATGCTCTCATTCTTCTCATCCCAAAGCAAAGAGTTGACACTTCCCTCTTTGCTTGTTCTTAGTCTTCTAGTGAGTTGTTTTGAGTGCTTTTGTTGGTGGTTGAAAGTTCTTGAAGTTCTGAAAGTGGTAGATAAGGAGAATCTCTGCCAGATTCAACAAGAAACTCGAATTGAGGTGGAAGGGGTTTCTAGAACTTCTATCTTGTTATTTCAAGTTTCTAGCATGTTCATGTATGATTATTTTTCAGTTTACATCATGATTTATTTAGTTTTAGTATGATTGATCATATATAAATTTTAGTTTAGCATGTTTGCATGTTTTTAATCATTCATGAGATCATACCATACTTAGAAACCATGCTTAGGTTTGCTTTTAAGTTTTTAAACATGCTATGTGTGTTTCCATGCTTCCTTAAATGTTTAAATTCTGATATTTAATATTCTGATTTAGTATCACGATTATGTGATTTTAAACATGAGAAAGTGATGATAAGAACCACGTACTGTCATAGTGACCCGTATGCGTGCTATGGGTGTTCTTAACACATGCTTGGAGTGTGTGATTGCAAAATGCAACTATGAGATACTTGGTATGTGGCATCCAATGGAAAATAACAAAGAAATGTCTTTCCACCCTAAAGACGGGTATATAAATTAAGAACATCAAGGGAGTAGAACCCCTTTCAGTCATAACGTCAACTTGAACCAACTTGATGTATGAATCACTTAATATTTGAAAGTGTGTGAATTTGGATTTGTTAGAAATTTGATATAATAAGCTAGTTGTTTGATGGATGATATACTAGGTTATGTACTTACCCCTCTCTTTTTAACATTTTAGGAAATTGAACATGATGGCAATAGAAATCTGATAGTAGCTATTGTTGAAAAGTTTCTTTGTTCAATGTAAGGACATGTTATCCACTTTAGACTTGTTTGACTTTCGCTAAATTTTTATTTTAAAATTTTGAGTTATGTACTCTTGATTATGAATTTAATAATGTACTTCTTCATCTTTTTTAATAAATAAAGAGTTAGAAATATTCCTTTTTCTACTTGTAATGCCTTATTGAACTTAAAATTGATCAAATTGGGTGAGACACTCATAAAAGGTTCAATAAGAGTTAGAATAAAGGAATCAAGATGCAAGTTATGTATTTGTAAATCTAATATATGACCAACCCACCTTGTGATTGAGCTTAAACCTGTATCTAGGGGGTTGGGGTGTTACAGACGGGGTATTACATTTTAACATGATTTTCCTGCAACTTAATTTTTTGAAAGTTTTTACTATCAATTGTATTATTTCTATGTACAAAATTATTTTTCTACACCAAATAATTTACAAATAATCACTCTTAATCAAATTTAAGGCTATTTTCTCATCTAAAATTAACTAATCAAAGTTATTTATTTTAATTTCATCTAGCATGCATATTTCACTAAAATACGTAGTTCACCATGCCTAAGCAATATAATCACGCATATTCTAACGTTTTTTCTGTTTCCCTTCATGAAATAGTATTATCTTATAGTTAATAGGTTTTCTATGATTGTAATATTCAAGATTAATTCCTAAAATAATAATAATAATAATAATAATAATAATAATAATAATAATAATAATAATAATGAAAGAGAGATAAAAAGTTATTCCTTCCATGCTTTCCCTATGTACACGTGAAGTCCATAATTGTTAGTGAAAAACCCTAACGATTGTTTGTCTAGACTCAATATTTGATGGTCTAAGATGATTATAGATTTGGTTAGTCATGATTGAGGTTTTAAAAATGATGGGGGATTTGACAAGAACAAGAAAGAAAAAGGTGAAAAAAAAGACTAAGAAGAGAAAGAACTATAATTGGCTTGCTCTTGATGTGCAGGTAGTGATTAAGGCGAAAACCAAACCTAAGATGAAGAATAAAGCATGGAAATCGAGTAGGGGTCTTGAGGAAGAAGACAAGTTGACTAGGAATCATTAGGAAAGGAAGAGGATCAATTAGGGCCTTATAGTTAGGATATAGTTGGTTTTTGATGATAGAATTGGTTTTCACTAAGTCTAGTTAAATTTTATCTCCCGAAATCATGGGATTTGATTACAAACCTCTCTAAGTCATGCCCCCTAATTACGAATGAGATGTGGTTAGTTTTAGATAGGTTTCTATAATTATCTTGGATAAGATCTCTTAGCTATGGTTTATCTCTTTAGAATCCTCTTCAAAGTCAAACATATCTAACTCTCTTTCATCGTTATCATTTGGACCATCACCTAGGAATATTCTCACCCTATCATGTTGTTTTTCTTATTTAACCCTTGGCAACTCACTTACTACATGTCAATCTATATTTATGCAGTCTTTGGGCCCATTACTTAATTCCTTCTGTTTTATTTTGTCCCTTAATTTTATTAATTCTAATTTAATCATTTATTAACATTTTATATATTTATGTGTGACATTTTATTTCTGAAATTTGAATATATTTTATATGCCAATTTCACTAAAATTCAATTAATTAATTTAATTCTATGTACATTATAATCTATACGTACATATACTCAATTTTATTTTATATTTATTTAATAAAATTATAATATTTTTAATACAAATTTTCAGTTAATCATATTCTATTTTGTATAAATTATTTACAAGTCGCTTTCATTAGTTTATGTGTGTTAGTATTATGATAAAATAACCATTTTGCCCTCAAGACAATAAAATTACTTTCCCTAAAGGTCAAATTTTACTTTTAGGGTTATGGTAACTTAACTTCAATTCTTTTTTTGCCCTAAGAACTTGAATTATACATTTTTTAAAGTATTTTATCTCGTGTTAACTTTCTTGGTCATTTTATGTGATTTTGTGACTTATGAGATTGTATCAAAATATTATGATTTAATATTTATTTAATTATTTAGTTCTTTTTTAAAAAATTTTTTAAGGTATTACAATTAACATATAGAAATAGGGTCATTTTGGGTGAAATTTTGAACATCTTAGAGATTAGATGTCCAAGGCTATTACACACCACTAGATCATGGGTGAAACCATGATCAAAATGTAGTAAGAAATATGAAAATCCATTACCAGAAGCCTATCAAATCATTAATCAAAGTTAGATGGCACAACTTAATGTTTAGACTTGAAGCCCACTTTGAGCTCCAACTTAAACAAATAGGTGGAGATTCCACCCAAACCTTTGACACCGCTTGAAAGAGGACTAAACAAGAATTTTAACACAACAAGAAGTTTAGAAATCTAAAAACTATAGCCTAAGAACCTAGTCATTGAAATTGGTGGTCCAAATTAATTTATGGGTGTGATAGTCAGCATAATAGTCTAATATAAGGCCAATCCAAAAACTCTAGGGACCAAATCAAATAAATGGTCATAACTATAAGATTCCTCATCGAGAATACTATATAAACACCACAAGAATGATGTAAATCGGCAACCCAAAACCCACAAAATGAATGACAAAAGATAAGGTGTTGAAAAGCGTAGATAGTTGCTATCAAATGTCGTTTCAAGAGAGCAAAATGCACTTATTTGTCCTCAAATCCCTCAAAACCAAGTGCTCAAACTACCTCGATGTTGTAGAACGCTAAGAGATGTACAAATCATGTTATAAAACTTGAGAAACCAATGTGTATAAAGCTTGAATTGAAATTGAAAAATAGTGCCCTATTTTGTGAACAACACAGAGTAATGCAATGCACTACTCTAAGTTTTTGACCTAGTGCAACATGTTGCACAATCATAATGTAGTGAACTACTTTGATATTTTTTTAGAGAATTGTCTTTTGGGACATTGTTTTTTTAGTTTGGCATTTAAAATTTGGTTGAGTTTTGGGGGATTTGATGAGGGATCCAAGAGAGTAATAGTAACACAAAAATGCATTCAAAAGCATGAGTTAAAGATGATGATTTGTTATGGAACATACACACTAAAAGTTGGCATTATGTACATGTAGGCGAGACTAGAACTACCCTAGTAGTGGATTTTGATTTGAAAACATGCTTGCTATTTTTTTTAAAGAATATTGAAGGTGAAGATGGTATATTTCTATACCCCTAAATATTTAAATAAACAAGTGCATTAATTATGATTAAAGGCCTAGGGATAGTATAATGTACACCAATTTGCTCAAATGCCTGTTATGTTTATGTGATATTCAATATGATATTTTGCACACGTGCTTGTTGTCTTTATTATGATTTTTCACATCATATTAATGTACATGATGCATATGACCTTAGGAAAATGCATGATCCACGATGGAGGTCATAGATAGCATGTTGTGTAAACATGTATGGCATGTTGATGCTAATGGCATGTTTAGTGAATGAAATGATGGTCTGATTATATGATTAACCATATCCTACTGCATGTACAATATTGACCATATTTAAAAATTATATGATTAAGATAAAAATCCATATTCTAGAATGGTTAGACTATGGTAGTTCCACTAGGAGTTTTCTTACAAGTTGGACCTATCACTTTAAAAACTCCTACATAAGCCCCTTTGGTTGTGGGTTGAGATGTTTTCAAACACCCCAAAAAATTGGGAAGAGTGGCCATGTGCACATCCATTGGTCAAACAATCTCGTAAGAATGGCCAGTGACGTGTAACACCTCATCTCCTGAGCCCCATCGTCCACGTCATCTGATGGTATAATTTTCCTTGATCATTAATCTTGGGTCGCTCGGGAGACAAGCCCGTGCTACTTTCTTCTTTTCTAAAACCCAAATCCATGAGGGTTTTTGTATACAATAGTCTATGTGCAAAATAATTCAAGGCATCATAATTAAAATCCTTCATTTATTTATTCTAATTAAACTTTTACAATGAGAAAATAAATTCAAAAATGAATAAACAATTTGACTTGGTCCTATGTGCCCTACATTGAAATAAATAAAAAATTTCAATAATTAAACTTCCTCATGAGCTGATTAATTCCCTGAAATGTGAAAAATAGGGGGTGAGCTAAAAAGCCCAATGAATCATTTCATCTATTTAATTCATTATTTCAACCAAATAATATAAGCATATCAAATACTTCCAAGGGTTAATTTGATTCAAACAATATATTATTTTAGTCGTAAATTAGACCGAAAGGAATTAACCTATGTGTTTCGATCTAGGGAGAGAGATCAATTTTGAAACTCAAACCTTTCTCTTTGGAGTGAGATCACACATGAAACCTAGTCTACTCTGGTGCCAAACCTGACAGCCAGTCAAAAAGGTTGGTAACACATGCGAAAAATATTTGTCCCCATGCCAGTATGTGGTTGAGATCTTTGTTTAATCTTAGTTATGTGTGCAATAGCGTAGTAAATAAACATTTCAACAGTATTTAAACACTCAAACAGTATAACATGAACATTGACTTTCATTTCTGATGTAGAAGTTCGTACAAGACGCAATTACAGAGCATACTATCTTAGTCATAAGTAGTATAATATTTGAAAAACATAAAAAGGACAAGAATAGAATTAAAATAATCAAACAAGCAAGTATTATTTAAATCAAAATAATAAATTAAAAGAAAAGGAGAGAAATTCACCTCGAGATTGCTTCCTAAATTTTGTAGCACTTCGTTGCTACTACCTCACAGGTTATTTAGAATAGCCCAAGAAAAAAAGAAAAAAGACTGAGATTGCCAAGAAAGAGGCAAAGAGAGAGCAAAATGAATTTTAACTCTTGCTTTGAGAATGAATGAAATGTTTAGAGTAGAAGGGTTTATATAGAGTTTCATAGAGTTAGTTTCGTCATTTTTTGCCTTCCAAATCAGGAGAATTTCTATTTTTAGCTTACTTTGGGTGGCTAGATAATTAGGGTTTTTGAATTAGGATTTTTTTGCATTTTTCCGTCAAAATCAATGGCTAAAAAGCCATTCTCTTTTAAGATCAACGACAAAAAAAAGAAAGATAAAAAACATTATTTTTTATATATGTTAAGGGGGCCGAATTTGCGCACAGCGAATTCACGCGTCCCTTGCGTGCTTCGTGTGCATGGCCCTTAGGCCCATGTGCACGAAATAATAATCTAATTTTTTTAACTTTTATATATATATATATATTTATATTGTAAAACTATTGATTTATACCAATACATATATCAAACTATATATTAATATAATTCAATAAAACTATAACTACATAACTATAACTATATATTAATGATTCAAATCAAAATCATTTATCAATTTATATATAACTATAACTATATATCAATTTATATTATATGGTTAGTATTAATATATTAATACATATATCAATCAATAAAATTAATCAATTACTATGAATTAATCCTTTATATATTAATTAAATTAATCCTATATTAATTATGTTACTTCATATTAATATTTTTTTTCATGTATTACTATAACTTAATTAACCCTACTATATGCTTAGTGTAAATAAATTAATGTACATGTATATATGCATGTGGTTATATAATGCCCACATATATACTTCTACACCATTTAATTAATCAATTAATTTCATGAGTCTATCTTAATTAATTCAAAATAATATATATATGAACCGATTAATAAAATGTCACATATATAGGCACAGACTAATATATACATGTGTCTATATCAATTAAATCGCATACACAATAATTTGGGGTACATGACTACTCTTGGCTTGGTACCTACTTAGTGATTGATCAAACAACAAAAGTTTGCATAATTGTCATGAGTGTATGTTTAACTACTGAAAAGATAAAACTATGTGACCCATGAGGCTCATAGAGCTTATCTCATTCTATTTTCTTAGATGCTGGTACACATTGATAGCGCTTGGGAGTTACACATAGATTTTGCCTTATTCTCTCTTTTGTTTGATTATGGATTTAATGAGAGTTTGGGAATGTACCGATAATAGTGCCAATGTTATATTTGTTCCTAACTAAAAAAAGGCTAGACTTGGTGACAAGTAGGCTCTCATTGATTAAGTAGCTCTTGATTTGGAAAACTAATACATGAACCCTTAATTTTCGCCAAGTATGAATGGTTCTAGATTATGATCATGTTTGAGAAAATATTGTTTATGCTTATCCTTTGTTGAAAAAGGGATTTTTTGAAGCTTAACAAAATAGTTTTGAGGAAGACTCAATTCTAAAATAGAAAAGATGATGGAATAGGAATGAACGAAGTAAGGAAATAGTAATGTTTCCCCCTTCGAGATGCTTGACCCCGCACAAGGGGTTGAAATGAAAAATACTTTCTATTACTATAATTCGCTATAGAAAAATTGTTTTCAGACTTTTACAAGAGTGTTTTTAAAGATAAACGTTGTAAATTTAATGAATTGAATTAAGACAATGATTAAGGAAGGGAGCGTGCTACAATAGTAGTATCAGAGCACTGGGCTTTAGATCCACTAGGGTAAACGTTGGACTTTTCTAATGTGTAGGATGATGACTTTAATAAGAAAAGAATGAGAGAATGAGTTAGTGGGTTATAACTTAAAAACTTATACCTTAAAAGTTCGAGATAAAAACTTGTTTGAACCATTGATTGGCTAAGATTTGGGATTGAGAAGAGTTTGTGTCAAAGTTCATGCATGGTATGGGACACGTTTAGATTTTGGGCATGTAGAATACTCAGTTTCAAAGATCAATAGACTTTGGGTGGTGAATGATCGACATCTTTGTCAAGATGAGGTAGATTGTTGAGTTGCATTAGGAGATATTTTGATATGGTTTCCCACATGTTGATTCCATATTCCAAATGTTGGTTAATTACGTAAGCACGACCACAAACTTGCTTGCCCCATGTCCTAATTTCATTGGAAAAAATTTGAGCACATAGATGCCCATAGGCAGTGCCATCCAATTTGTAAGTTTGTCAACATTTCCTTATTTGACACATAATCTCCTTGATGACACAAGATCTAATCTCAACCACCTATTCAATATCTTAATTTCAACCCATGAATTGAGAAGTGTTTGCACCATTATATGACACCTATTAACTTTACATTGCTCACAGTGTACAAATGACACAATTTCAGCATGCCACATGTCACATTTGTTTATTATGTTCTATTTTTTATATTTGAGGGTGCTTTGTGTACATGTTACACTTATAATCTTTTATAAATCATATTTCATGTGAAAAGACAAGTTTACCTATGGGTTGTAAAACTATCATTTTGCCTTTAAGTGATCAAATTTCATATTTCAATTTATGTCAAAAGACAATTCTAAATTTCATATGCAGAGACTTCTTCTAGTTTTCCTACCACTTTTTTCTGCTTCACACATTAGTTTTGGGCGTGGTCACGCCCTATGCCTTCATTTTGTATATTTGGTGCAAATTTTCATTTTATCCCTACAAAATACAAAGCATGCCATTATGACCAAAAAACTCAAATATTAAACAACAAAAATAGAAAAATTAAATATAAGAGGTATGTTATTTTTGCTGCTTATCAAATTCCCCCACACTTAAACGATGCTTGCCCTCAAGCATGTGATAGTTCAAACTCATTAGCTTTTCTCCTTTTCCATCTCTTTAGTTCTTTAACTCATCGTTTCATGGTTTAAGCTACCACATTATATAAAAGAAAAAAGGCAACTCACAATACAAACTACCACAAACCACTAAGTACCTTGACAATCGTTTTAAAATCAAATGTAACAGGAATCAATACCCTCTCAATGGATTCACTCTGTGCACTCAAGGTATTAAGGGTATTTATCATCACTCAAGTCAACATAGACAGACTCTTACCATAGGCTTGCTCATATGTCGCATCTCCACCACTAGAATATGGATTAAGTGTAGAAATCAAAGGGACCTTCACAGGATTGTAATGAGACTTAGGTAAGGTTTGAAGACAGAAGTATATCAAAGGGACCTTCACAAGAATGTAATGAGGCTTAGGTAAGGTTTAAAGATAGAAGTATATATATATATATATATATAGGGTTAAATTGAAGATATCATACAAACCTCGTTACATGAGATTTTTTTTTTGTTTTTTTTGGTTTTTTTTTCTTACCCCATTTTTTGTTTTTTGTTTTTCTATATCAACCTCATGCCTACATAAACGAAAATAAAAATTGAAGAGGAATTGATAATATACAACTTTGAATCGTTTACTCCAATCTTTGAAATGATACTCAAAATTTCATGCAATTGAGCTTGCGAAACCTTCATTTTTGGGTTCAAAATTACAATGAAATATTGAAAAAAAGGGAAAGTATGGCATATACTGTGGCTTATGATAAGAAGATAAGATAAGTCTGAAAGGGACTAACTAAGGGCAATGTAACCTAAGTGGCTTTTTAAGGCCTCAAATGAATAATCCTAATTTGCCCTTATCATTTTTAGTGCACTTAATTCAATAATGTGATCTCAATGTGCACAGCAAAGCAAGTTCTAGAAGAACTCCATTTAGAAAGTTGGAGCATAAAATGATGGATGCTGATAGGCTCAAAAGCTCGTAACAAAGGCTGGTTTGTATTGGATTCCTATTGCATTTTTCATCCAAATCAATTGTCAGGAAAATTAGTTCAATGTGTAATAGGTGAGAATTCATATAATGAATGCCCTTTTTTTAAACTTAAAGCAATCAAGGATTGGTTTTAGAGCACTTAAGATTTCCAAGAAGATAGGCCTTTGAAAGAGAACTAGAGCATGCTTTAAAGTGAAATGAAGCAAAACAAGTAAAAATAGGATGAAAGAAAGCAACGAGAAAGCTCCCCCACACTTAGTTGCGATATAGTCCTCGATGGAGCAAAAGAGGCGATAAAAGACAAAAAAAAAGGAGAAGGGAATACGCCCCTGAAATTAGCTGCAATGTTAGTCCTCGTCTGAGCTACTTGGAGGAGTAGGTGGGGTAAAGTTCATGAATTTAAAGAAAGCCAATGTGTTATGGGCTAGTTGTTTAATCTTACACTCGAATCGGTCCAATCAATTCTCAATTTGGCACAATTGGTGGTGAATTGAGGCATCATTGGTAGCAAAGGAGGACAGAGTTGTATGATTGGTTGACCTATCCCGATGTCGTTTGGCGACGTGAGTCGTGCGTGACCCTGTTCAGCAAAGCACCAATCCCCCGTTGTCTTAGCAAGCAAACCCATTATATCCAAGCAATGAATGTCTAGAGGCATCATTTTACAAGCAATGTGTATCTAGGTCAATCAAATGTTCATGCATAACCAATTGGGTAATCAAGGAACCTAAAATCAGGGGGCCGTCGGAAGACATGGCAGTAACAAATTGGTGAGCCAACCAACATCCGAGGTTCGCTTTGGTTTTGGTCAGCATACACCATAGAAAATAAAATTTAGCTTTATTTAAAACAGCTGTAGAAATTTTTTATACTAGAGAATGTAAATTCTAAAAAGCGATGGATGTATTTAAGTGCAAGATTTTTCAAGAATGTGTCTTTGGATTTGCTTGGGTCATACATATGTGTAGTGGACCATTCATCATACAACAAAATAGGCTCAAAGTCCCTATAATCACAAGCACTATTCAAATACTTTGCATACGTGTCATAGTCACTAGTAACAAAGTCGAAAGCAAGGTTAAATTGGGTGATAGAAAGATGAAGTTGTTTGCCTAACAGAAGAAAGTTAACTATATTGGGGGCATGCAATGTGAGATTATTGGGCTTATTAAACTCAAAAGTAGTGTAGAATTCACGCACAAGCTTGATGTTGGCAGATAGTTGAATAGAACAATATGTTTGCCACCCAATATTATCAATCAAGGTAAGCACATCAGATCGAATTTGCAACAACTTCATAGTAGGGTGATGAATATACTTATAGGTTATAGTCTGTCACTTGCATTCTTCTAAATACCTGTTCTGATCGACTGCTTGGTGAAATTGTAGATGCTCACTTAACAGTTGCTCGAAGGGTGGCAGCATGTGATGTCATTTTCCTTATCTAGTTCTGGAGGGACACTTAGATGGTCCTAGTACTGGGGAATTGTCAAGAACAACCAGTGGAAGAGGTTTCCATTTTGAGGCAAGTGTCTTCTTTGGCATGATAATGATGGAGAGCAGTAGTAAATGAGCAAATCACAAAGGGCAAAAAGTGTACACAATAAGAAGTGGCATTTAGTAGCTATGACGAAGAGATAACAGCTGTGTAGGGGGCAATGAACAGCAAGGGCGATGTGGCATGAACTTGACGCAGCAACAAATGCACTAGCTAAACAAGGGCTTGCGACCCACAAACCATGAACAATAATCAGCAAAAAAACATACCAGAACATGGGCAAACAAGTCATAGGGCTGAACAACAAACAAGGTGCAGCAAAGCGCGCAGGGAACAACAAACAGAAGGGCGAAGGAATGAAAAATAGTAGGGGCGAATTGATAGCAACACATCATGCTTGGAGCAACAATGGTTGACAACAAAGGCAATGAACTTGAAGTAGTAGCAAACACACCAGCTAAACAAAAGCTCGCGAACCATGAACCATGAATAGTAACAAGCAAGAAGTAGCAAGGCAAAGGAGCAGCAGAACAAAGGCGAACAAGGCACAACTACAAACAGCAAATAGATGGTCGAACTGCAAGGGCTAGCGAGCTATGGCAAATGAGAAGGCGTAGCAACAAGACAAAGGGGCCAACAACTAACAAAAAAGCAACAATAGCGGATAGAGAGAGCTGTGAACAATGGCTAAGAAAGAAGAAGAAAAGTTGGGGCACAAAATTGTAAATTTTTTTTATTTTTAGCTTCGTTCAACCAGAGATTTTAGTTGAATGAATCATTTTTGGGGAGTGGGGCTAAAATCACTCTACAACTAGCTCTCTTCGCCCCATAATTTAATTTCACTTTTACTCTTACATAAAATGTCTAAACTACCATTCATTAAACATCCCACTTATCACTCCAAATACTCTTATTCACCAAACCCTACCCCACTAATTAGTCCAACCATCCTTCATCGTTTCTGGCAAGCAACAGTAACTTTGCAACAATTTTCTAGCGAACTTTCGATGAGCATTCTGTCCAATTTTGGCAAGGTTTGCATTTCTTAATAAGGTTTTAAGTTTATAATGGTGAACCGTGTATAAATCTAATGGTATTTTCTTTCATTTTCGTTGTTGAAATTAGGGCTTTCATTTGGATCAAGATTTAGTTGATTTTTGGAAGAAATGACACAAGAAATGGATTTTACGAGCACTATAAGCATGAATGAGGTGTATTTCAAGCTCTGCCTAGTTAAAAAAAATCGCCTTCTTAATGATTTGTTTCAAGCTCTATCTCGACCCTGCATGGCTGAGACTTATATAGAGAGTCTTGATTAGAGGTGGCTGAGATTGACACATGAGTCTTGGTCAGATAGGTCCAAGACTCACACATGAATCTTGGCTAGATAGGGCCGAGACTCACATATAAGTCTTAGAGTAGAGACTCATGAGTCTTGGCTCTGTCTGGTTGAGATTGTGCCTATTGCATTCAATTTGTTTTTTTAGTTCGCTTGACTAATTAATATTTATTTTGATAATTTTAGGTCAAAGAAAGATGCAGTGATATTATTGTCGATTATATAGAGCAATTTACATCAACAAAACCATTTAGGTCAAGGGAAGAACCGATATCTTGGAAAGCACTTTCATTGTGGTGTTAGTCCAATTATCCATTGACCAATGCATGACATTCCCCTTACTGAGAAATGAAGCCTTGCCTTTTTAAATGAGAAATATGATCGGGATTGGTTATCTTAATAAGAACCTTTTTTGTCAGGGTAATCATCTTATACTTTAATTATAATTTGGTCAATAATTATGCATAAACTAATTATTTTCATTTTATATAGGTTTCACTCAAGCCAAATTCACCAATTTAGCCAATTTTGAAAGAGTGGCACATATGCTGGTATCCACGGGCGAAAGGTTGAGCTAGCCACTATAGAATTTTAGATATATATATGAAAAAAGAGACGTATAGAGCAAAGAAATTATAAGTTTTATTACCTTGTGGAGTGTTAGCTTGGTTCCATCTATGTATTATCTCCCGCAAGAGAACAAAGATGTAAATGAATACTTATGTATACATAAATGAATTTTAGATGTAAATGAATATTTAAGTTATTTATGTGTCATCATAAATGATTGAATCTTTGATATAAATGCATAAAATATAACTCATATGCTTTACCGTCCTATATGAAGATGATGGGACCGATATGTTTGAAATGAATTAAACACTCTTATTAAAGGTTTTGGAGAGGGTATTACACCTTGTTCTAGATGCTAGCCACAAAAAATGTCATTAACATAATCAGTTCAGTGGTTCTCAGCCAGATAGGGCCGAAACCTAAGCATATGGTCTTGGCCCACCTGGGTTGAGACCATTCAAATGGTTTCGGCCACCCAGGGTTGAGACCCAAAGCTGGGTCTCAGCCTACCTGAGCCAAGGCCATAAGCTTGGGTCTCGACCCTGGGTGGCCAAGACCCTCTAAACCTATGCCCAAGGCTGAGACCCTCTAAAACTATGCTGAAGGTTGAGACCCTCTAAACCTATGCCCAGGGTTGACACCCTCTAAACCTATTAACATGAGCAATGTCCAAGACCCTCTAAACCAATTGACATGAGCATAAATTCTTTCTGAAGTTTCATCCATTGTAATGTCAATGTTAATTAAAAAAAGGATTCATAAGTGAATTGTGATCTTTCTTTCTTAATACCACAAGAAAGAAATTTTGTGGCCTTTACCTTTGTAGTACGACAAGACGCCTTGTATATAGAATAAGTTTGTTATTTTTGGTAATTTTGTGTTGCACCAAATATTGCATTATTTTTACCTTTAATCTTTTTTATCAAACCAAAATATGTCCTTTAAAATAACATTGCAATACCCTTAAATTTTGTACTAAATGAAATGAGATGGTAAATGAAGTCCAATCCAATTCTACAATCAATTAGCAAGTCCAAATTTGCTCAAAAACCTTTTAGGGGAGTAAAATTTAAGAAAAGAGAATGAAATGAAATAAAATAAAATGAAGTGAACACCTCAAATGCCATAGGCACCCAAAATTCATTTTATTTGCATAATTAAGAGATTATTTACTGGGTATTCATCAAGAGAATCTAAATTAGGAAAGAAAATGGGGAAAAACCTAGCCAATTAAAAGATATGAATTTTTATTAAATTCATCTAAACCCAAAAGTACTGAAATCCTAGCCAAACGAGAGATATGAATTTTTTTTAAATTCATGCGAACCCAAAAGTGTGTCATCACCTCTAAGCATTTGCAAGCCACATGAGTGATGATGCCATGATCATGTACATCCATACCCTAGAGACGTCCCACATTGTTTAGAAACAATGAAGAATGATTCCATGCACCTATGTTACTTACAAAACATCTCATGTGCATGCACAAAAACCCTAGCTGTACTTGTGTGTGTGTGTGCACCTAATTAAAAGATTCTAAAGCGTGAATTACACCCATGGACAAACCCTAGCTGTCACTCATGCTCACACAAACCAAATTAGAAGTTTCACAAAATGGAAACTCACAATGGCGCCAAGAATCAAGAAGATTTCCTTGCAAATTGGCTAGATTGCCCTTACATGGTGCGCCACATCTATGGGGAACCAAAATTAGAAGATTTAGACCATGAACTTATGTCCATCAAGAATGATATTGTATACACCAGTCCATACAAGCATAACGTCGTAAGAGTAAACAGGAAAAAAATTCTACTACTTCCTTGTTTTGATGCCCAAGTAAAGGAAATAGATTAGAAAGATGCCATGCTCATAAGATCACCTCAAATTGACGTCCCAAATTAGAATTATAAAGTTTCGATGCACCTAAATTAACTTGATTCACTTGCTGATACTCACACATCAACCTTGGAAATAAATCAAAAATCGTGGTCGTAGGGTGTACATACACCTTGGAGCCAAAAGAAAATTGTTTCTATTTGATACATGTGTGGTGCCCAAGCAAAGGAATTAATTAGGAAAGATTCTTGCTCACAAAATCCCACATTGAGCACGTTCCAAATCGGATTAAAAGCCTTCCAAAACTTTTTTACACTCACACATAATTAGGAAACCAAACGAAAATCATTTATTGTGAAATAGGAAACCTTAATACCCAAAACTTGCCAAATCGTGCTCACATGAGGAATAGGGAAAGATCTTCAATGCAAGCCGTCCTCTCTTGGTTTATGGAAAGATGCTCTTTGTGTGCTGCTCAAGATGCCCAAAGAGTACCCCCCTTTTGCTTTGAAAATCTATATAAACCCCCCCAATGCACTCATTCTTCTTTGTTCCAAAACAAGAGCATACTAGTTCTTGTTGATTTTCTCTTGCCCTCTTCTTGGCAACCCTTTTGTTCTTGAGTGATCTCAAAGTGTTCTTGAGTACTTTGGTGTTTAATTGAGTGTTCTTGAATTTTATTTGAGTGCTAGACGTGTTGAAGAGGGAAACTTTGCCCAAATTTCAGTGATCTTCAAGTTAAGGTGGAAGTGACTTTTCAAACCTCTATTTTACTTGTATAGTTTAATACTATGTTCATGTATGCTTGATTTCAGTTTATTATGCATGTTTAGGTTTGAAGAACATGATTTAAATTTTAGATTTGCATGTATGTCATTTTAGTTGATTATGAAACCATGCCATACATAGATTATGCATGTTTAGGTTTACTTTAAAGTATGATGCATATTATGTGTTTGTTTTCATGCTTTGAATGTTTATGTGTTAAACATGTTGAAATTATTTTATTTATGATTCATAAGTATACGATTTAATGAAAGATGTTGAGATTAAGAATCACGTACTGTCACAGTGAACATGTGGGTCACTGTGGGTGTTCTTTACATATTATTAGTTCACATTGGTGATGTCCCAAAGTACTTGAAATATGGGTTAGGCCCTAAGTCTAATGAAACTTGACATAAGGAATGTCTTTTCACTCAAGGGAGGTATTTTGATAAAGAACATCAAAGGCTTTAAAACCCTTTTAGTCAAATCTACAACTGTAAACAAAATATTATTTAAAATGCCTAATAATTTACAAGTGCTTGAATTTGAATAATTTGTTAATCTAAATTAGTAATTTGGTTGTTTAAAAAAGATCCACTGGGCTATGTGCTCATCCTTCCTCTCTTATCTTTTTAGGACATTAAACACACGATGATGCATGTTATAGACTTAAAATGCTAGCTTTTAGAAAGTTTTTATTTTATCTATAATGTAAGGGCATGTTACCCAAGTTTTGAATTATTTCTGTTGTAATAGTTTCTTTTGATTTAAATTGCAGTTATATACTCTCTTTTATTAAATTGAATAAAGAATTAGAAAGTTTTCTTTTATCTCTTGTGAAATTGCCTTGGTATATCTTACTTAAATGAATAAGGTTTGGGATAATTGAATTAGAAAGTCAAGTTATGTACTTGTAAAGTAACACTGGCCTGGCCCAGCTCGCTTTGTGGTTAAGTCCAATAGAAAGTCTTGGGGGTTGGGGTGTCACAAACACAAATATTCATCTCATTACTATTGGCTTTGATCATAATTAATAAACTAAAGTAACTAAAATATTAACTAAAGTAAATTAACTATTACAATGGTACGAAATATATTGTTCCAATATTGTTTAAAGACATTACAATGGTACAAAATATGTTGATCTAAGCATCACGAGAAACCCCCCACTTCCTTGCAAAAACCCTTCGAAATGGCTGCGATGATCTAGCATCATTTTGCACGATGGGGCTTAAAGGCGTATTTACCTCATCAACAGTCCCAGAATGCAATGTTCCTACAATGTTAATATCTGTGAGTACATCGATCATTGTTAGTTGCATAGTAGACTAATAATATTATACGTATAATGTGAATTAATATAATAGAAAATATAGTGTATTTGTTTATATTTAGTATAATATGCATTTAGAGCATCGTTGCATCATTTTAGCATGTTTTAATGTTATTTTATATGAATATAATGTCCGAGAAAGGTTTTCAAT
>JAJIYU010006437.1:0-20630 GCA_030144865.1 Tinospora cordifolia
CATAAAATAAATTTCAGAACATGAGACTAAAATAAATAAATTCAGCATGTGATCAAACTGAAAATTTAATCATGGAGCACTCACAATCATGCATCACATATTGAAATAAAATTTAAACATGATACTAGGCATGGCATGATCAATATGTATGCATAAATTCAAATATGAATCAAATCTAAAACTAAAAATTATTTTAGAATGCTAGAACTGAAAATCTTTGGATTTTAAAACCATACACACAATGAACATGCTAGAGCTTTGAATAAAAAAGGGGTGTTTAAGAAGTCACTTCCACGTTAAATACGTCTCTTCTGCATGCTTCTGAAATTCGGCAAAGTTCTGTTGCTTCAAGTCTTCCAAACACTCAAGAACACTCAAGAATAGTTCAAGATCACTCAAGAATTAAGAAGATTGTCAAGAAAAAGGCTAGAAAGATTCAAGAGGGACTAGTAAGCTCTTGAATTGGGTTGAGATGAATTGTGAGCATGGGGTGTGTTTATATAGAGTTCAAAAGGGTAGAAAATGACAAGTTTGGGGTGTCATCTTGTGGGAAACTTGCCAATTCTTTAAAATTTCGTGCCCCCCAAGCATAGAAAAATAGCAAGTAAGTTTGGAATTTGGAAACATAATTTTTCAAAATTTTTTAGAATTTTTTCAGAATTTTTTTGAAATTTTTTCGGTATTATCTCAGTTTTTTAATTGGAGCATCGGATCTAAACTGTTAGATCATCCTCGAGATTCCATTCACTATCAAGATCAGGCGGGTGGAACGTCGGCCGTTAGATCTCCTCGATCGCAGCACTGGGTTCGCGATTGAGATCAGGCGGGTGAGATCTGGAACGTCCGATCAACCTCGATCGCAGTACTCAGTTCGCGATTGATGGAACACGCTTTTCTAGGCCGTAGAATGATCATCGGATGCTGCGTTCGGATCGTGATCGCGATTAATGAATTTTGTCCGGGCCGTCAGATGATCCTCGAGACACGCACGTCTTGATCAGAGAAAACGAGTTTGATGTGGACCGTCAAATCGACCTTGATCGCAGCACGTTCACGATCATGATCTTGCGCCTGTGATCTGGACCGTTGGATTGAAACGATCGATCGTGAGTCGTTAGATCTTGGCGATTCGGTGCATCTAGGTGTTGGTTAAGGCCTTGATCGTGACCGTGAGATTTCAGATCCTACGTATGATGGATTTCTGGCCGTTGGATCGTGTTTCTAATACCAAAATCACTCTTCTAAGTTGTTATTATTCAAAATTTTGGCAATTAGACACTTTCTAATTGATAAAAACTTAATTTTCTTGTATATTCATTTCTATTTTGATGATTTGCTAATATCTTTCCCTTTCTAATTATTTAATATGACATTTATTTGATATTTTTCTATTTCCTTAATATTTTTAATGCCAATAATTAAATCATCTATATTTTCCATTTCCATGTATTTTTATTTATTTCATATTTTATTTTTAGATAATAATTTATGTAATTATAAATTAATATTTACATAATGTTTGATTTATTTTTAATAAATACATGTACACTACATTTTTATTTAATTATATAAATTTTTTTCTATGTACATATTCCTATAATATGTAGTATTTACATTTATTATGCTAACACACACCTTATTCATACACATATTAACCTATATATGTATATATACTTTATTTCTATTTATTTCTTAAGCAATTCCTTAAATTTCATAATTAATTTTACTAAATTAAAATTTTTGTTTAATTATCAAATTAAGGTCTTATTTGCCTAATTTATATTACATCTCCAATATATTATTTTTCTTATATCTCTAATATATTTTATTTTTCATGTGCCAACCCACAATTTGCACCCAAAAATCTTTAAAATTAATTTATTTAACTTATTATTTGACAAAATTCTGGGGTATTACATTTGCTAACAAGGAAGAAATAAAAGTAGCAATTGATAGGCATGCTAAGACTAGGGGGTGCAATTGAGACTTGTGAAAAGTGAGTGACTTAAATTTGAGGTGTAATTGAGACTTGTGAAAAGTATGCTAATACCTAACATTTATCGAAACCCATGTGCATCTGCTAGATGATTTGTAACATACTTCAATGAGAAGGTGCAATAAAAAGCATAATACTCAATGAAAGACAAGAAGAAGGATGTTGAGAAGGATTTGAGGTGGCATGCATCGACAAGTGCAAAATGGCCAAACAGATGATTATGAAGGAGATGGAAGGAAGTTTCAAAGATGAGTTTGCTAACTGCAAGCTTATTCAAATGATTTGTTAGTTTCAAATCTTAGATCTGATGTGTGTGTATTAAGGCAAGTAAGATAGAGTTAAATAGTGGAGAAAAAGGTTTTCTATAGGATGTATGCACGCTTGAATGCTTATAAGTTAGGATGGAAAGCTGGACATAGACCTATTATAGGTCAAAATGATATGTTTCTAAGAGAAATGCAAAGCGATTTTAATTTCGATAATACAAAAGGATGTTGATGACCAATTGCTTTCAATAACTTGAGGTAGTTTACTTAATGGCTTGTGAAATCATTAGATTTTGGGGATTGATCTCAAAAATAGCCCTAATGTCAAACATGCAAAAGACATATCACATATCTCTCATTATAGTACAAATTAGTTATAATATGGTCTTATATTATGCAAACTCATATTTACCTCAAATTGAACATTTCTTACTAATCTCTTAATGCATTCCTTTGTTATGTGGTCTTTTTAGGAGTTAGTACTACTGTGAGACAAGTATTGCCTCAAGTTAAACGTAGGTGGCATGTAGAGGTATATTTGTAACACTCCAGTTTTTGAAACATTCACAATTACTACATTGATTTGATACTTAGATATACAAACACATACATATTCATTTTGTCACACGACATCGTCGAGAACTAGGATATCACTTTTTTCACACATTAATAACAATTCTCTTGTTCCCACCAGGTCATATCCCACAAAATCATATGAGTAAACAAATGAATAACAAATAGATTTATAACTAAAAACATGAGATAACATATTTGTTCAAATTAACCCAATAATAATCAAACTAACATTTGGCCCCATGGCCGAGTTCCAAATAATAATTCAATGAATAAAATAGTCAACAATGATCTAGACTCATACCTTACTAAAATAGGAAACAACTCTTAATTTAGAAATAACCTCGTTAGTGAGGTTTACTAGTATTAAACTACTTTGTGGTGTCTCGTCGACGTAAGCTTTCTCTTACTGGTTAATCATCATATCATATATGCATGAAATCAATCAATCATAATTACGACATAATAATATCCTAGTATGCTCCTAGGTGTTCAATCAAATAAGCATACAATCATATTCCATATTTAAAACTAAAATAATATAAAAAAGCATGATAGTTATTTCCACCTATCAGTGCACTTCTTCAGCTCCTGTTCTTCGCACACTGTCAACTCGAATGTCGTGACTTCTCAATCTAAAATATTCAAGGTAATTATTTTTAGTATTTGAAAATCACATAATACTTTTAAACCATAAATTTACTAATTTCTTAACAAACATGACAAACAGTGCACCATTCACCTTTACAGTGCATTCACTGCGCGCTGTTCCCCATGTTTGGTAATTGCACTTGACTTACCCTTTTCCCAATTGTGAACACTCACTATGTAAATTCTTTTATAAAACTTTTTTAAAACTCTTTGAAGCCATTAAATATTCAACCATGACCAATATGTATCATGTGCTTGAAATCATAGTCGTTTTCATGACTTATATGGATCTTCTTAAGATTTGACGTATGTTAAAGTCTTACACCCATTTTTAGACTCTTAGGCATGTTTAACTATCAATTTCTAGCAAACTACATTGTTGGTTTTTGACTCATATATGCATCAAACAACATTCTATTAGTGATCATGCTTAAACATCTCTTAAACATGCATGTATCCTAATTATTTCATGCATACAGTTCTTATGGGTGTGCTATTTTATAATACTCCAATATCAACATTACATGTAACTTAAATCCCCATTTTCCAGCAACCTAACTTGCTGGTTTTTTGTATTTAAATGTATAGAACCCTCACCTAATTTGCAATTACACTAAATTGTTACTTAAACATGCCTATACTCTAATTATATCTTACATACATGTCTTGTTTGTATGTTTTATCTTCATGCCCTAAAATCAGAATTTTGTGCATCAATATTCATGATTTTCCAACAACCTACTTGTTGGTTTTTTCTTCAAACAATGTCTTATTCGTACTATTTTACCCACTTGATCACTATACTCCTCACACGCCACGCATAATCCTTGGTTTCATGATCACACTTGTATGTTTGATCCTTCCCCATGTAAACTTGATTTTTTTTCTAACTTTTCCT
Organism: Tinospora cordifolia; assembly: GCA_030144865.1. Lineage (NCBI taxonomy): Eukaryota > Viridiplantae > Streptophyta > Magnoliopsida > Ranunculales > Menispermaceae > Tinospora > Tinospora cordifolia. The sequence goes on from JAJIYU010006437.1 coordinate 4,385, forward strand.
GTTTCCATAAACTTATAGTCCTCTAGAGCATTAGATTAATTTATGGAAATAAAAGAAATACCATTAGAAAGGAATAGGATCATTATACCTTCCTGTCGTTGTCCAGAACATATTGTTGATACTATGTGCTCCAAATGAGAGTGATTGACTCCTCCTCTAGCATGTTTAAGTTTCTATTTTGATGATGAAATTAGAAAGATATTTCAAAAATTTATGATAGAAAGAATGATCATATCAAGGGGTGGAAAGAAGAAGAAAAGAAATGGTAGAGAGGGTAGTGAAGACAGTATAAGGTACTACCTAGTAGAATGGATTATTATAGTTTAATGCGTGCACTATCAACCTTTTGTAATGTTCTTCAATGGCTAGAACAAAGAGACGTCCAACAAGAAGGGAGAATACCAAAATCAGCATCTAGAGATAAAAAGAAGGGAAAAAGGAAGAGAATAAGATGTTGTGTAGGGTTAGTACCTCATGAAACGATGTGTGTGCTTCATTTTGATGCGATTTCTCTATGATTGAGACTTGGAACTACTAGGATCCTTCAATAGAGGAGGGAAGTCGACTAGAGAAGAGAGAATAGGAGGGGAGTTGATTTTTTTTTAAACTACAAGGAATAGGACAGATGCTATATTAAGATAGGGAAGGGTTAGTATAGATAAGGTATAAGTAAGTGTTTGAGTTTACCTTGGATTCCTTGTTGTTATCTTAGTTGTATTTAATCTTGATCTAAATTTCTCACCCTCTAATCCTCATATGGTGTGGACAGTTTACTCAAATCATGTTTTTTTGATTTTGTGTGTGTCTAGGGCAACTTTTTGTACACAACTTCTTATACATATATTGTATACCCCTTATAAACTTAAATATGTATACTTTACATCATCTTTCTACTAAATTTCTGATTTTATTTTGTGTCCTCTGTAACAAAATTTAATTTATTGAATCTTTTACTAGTTAATAAAATTCAGATAATATTTTTAATTAATTAATTATTTTATTTTATTATTAACCAATATACACATGTATATATGTGTATATACATTATTTTTCATATATATATATATATCTTTGTATTCTTTTTTTTTTTGAATCTTCATCCACTAAATTAAATGTATTTTATTTATTTGTTTGTTTCCTCAATCATTACAATATTTATGCATACTTGAGCAAGAGGTGGAGCGGTGGTCAGCTGAAAAAGAAGTCTTTTGCTTGTGCATGGAGTGCATATGAGAAAGAATTCAAGAACAATCTGAAAAGGCTTGGGATATCACTAAAAATCTTAATATTGGGTCATATTTGTTACATAGGATAGGACAAAAAATTATCCTCATCCGGTGTTTGGGGCTACTTAGGATAGGACAAAAAATTGTCTGGGCCCACTTATTTATCATATGTTGGTAAGATAACTCAAACCTACCATTTTTTGTGGGATTGAGTTATCCCATCAAAAAAAAAAAAATTTTATTTTTATTAAATTTTTTTTTTTAAAATTTCATATCCCATCCTATCTCATCCTATCCTATCACACCAAAATAATTATATCTCATCCTATGCGCTAAACGGGCCCTTTGTCTATCTAATCTGATGCTGACTATCAATGTGTTTGAGGCAAACATGGCAGACAATCCAAATGAATGGTGAATTGACATAGGGGCTACACGTCATGTTTACTCTAATAACACTATGCTTTTGACATATATTTTTATTAATGCCAGAAAAATGGTCATGGGTAATTCTGCAACTTCCAAGATCAAAGGATATGCTTCTTTTGCTTAGGTGGTTGGTTCTTATTATATATGGTATAAAGCATTCAGACACTTAAATTTGACATATATTCTTATTAGTGCCAAAAAAATGGTCATGGGTAATTCTGCAACTTCCAAGATCAAAGGATATGCTTCTTTTGCTTAGGTGGTTGGTTCTTATTATATATGGTATAAATCATTCAGACACTTAAACTATAATTCCTATTCATTGTATTGAAAAAGGTCACATGAAGTTTGTGTAGAGGCTTAGTCAAAACATCACTGCACCCAATTGAAAGAAATATGAAACCTCTAGAATTAATCCATTTATATTTATATGATTTGAAAATGGCTCAAACTAAAAGGAAGAAATAAATATTTTATCACTTTTATAGATGATTCAACTAGAAACTACTATGTGTATATGATAAAGTTTAAAGATGAGGCTTTAAATGTATTTAAAGTTGATAAAAAAAGAAGTTAAAAATTAACTTGGTCAAAAAAATCAAATATATAAAAAGTGATAGGGGTGGTGAATGTGATGCACCATTTGTCAGTATAGTCAAGAACATGACATCATACATCAAACAACAACACCTCATTCACTACAATCTATTGGTATTACTGAATGTATAAGACAAAAGTTTAAAGGAAATGATAAATGTTTTGCTAATAAGTTTAGGTTTGTCACACAATTTGTGGGGGGAAGCAATTCTTTCTACGAATTATATCTTAAATAAGATACCTATGAAAAAGAAAAATGCTCCTCCATATGAATTGTGAAAAGCGCTACAACCTTTTTGCAATTGCATGAGAGTGTGGGGGTGTTTGACAAAATTAGTCATTTCAGACCCTAAGAAGTTCAAAATTAGACCTAAGATTGTAGATTTTATTTTTATTGGTAATGCATATAACGATAGTGCATATAAATTTTTTGTATATAAATCACATATATTTTGAAATTAAGAATTGCATCATTCTTTGAACATAAGTTTCCTTGTAAGGAAATTCAAATAAAAGACTTTATGAAACTAATACAAATAATAGTCATCAAACCATTAATAATGATACTGAAAATGAACGAAGATGCAATAAACAAACCAAAATTGCTAAAATCTTTAGTGATGATTATATAACATTTCTTTTGGAAAACAAACCTCAAACTTTAAATGAGGCAATGTCTTCACCTAAGGCACCCTTTTGGAAAGAAGCAATTAATAGTGAAATTGAATCACTGATATTCAACTATACTTAGAAGTTGATAGATTTATTATTAGGCATGAAACCTTTAGGGTGTAAATAAATTTTCAAAAGAAAATATAAAGTTGAGATCAATTAATAATTATAAAGCCAAATTGATTGCTAAAGCCTTTAAAAAACAATATAAAGTTGATTTCTTCAACATGTATTCACAAGCATAGTGACCGTTGTCGAATATGTGTTAAAAGATTGAATTATTTAACAACGGGCGAACATTGTTATAACCTCACTGTTAGACTGATACACAATGCTTTACAACAACAAGCTCGTGACCGTTGTTAAAAATAGTCAGTAATTTAACAACATCTTGATCGACAACATCACCATGAACGTTTGTCGTATAGGTATAAAACGAACATTGCATGTTGTTGTATGTCATTTCTTGTAGTGATTGCAATTGTAGCAATTCATAATTTTGAAATAAATCAAATAGATGTGAAGACAACCTTTTTGTATGGTAAATTAGAGGAAAAAATTTTTTTGACATAGCAACCTGAATGATTTTTTGTGCCCAGACATGAGAAAAAAGTGTGTAGGCTTGTTAATCATTATATAAATAAAAACAAGTAGTTAAACAATAGAATATAAAGATTAATAATGTGACAAGAACACCTCTATATGTTATGTCATAGTTTGCATGTATGTTGATGATATATATATATGAATAGAGATGTGAATCTCGAGGAAGAGATTACTCCCAAAGGGGGTAGATTATAATATCTCACATCGATTCGACTCCAGGGGGATTCCTAGGTTAAATGAGCAATTGCAAGCCTTACTAGTGTCGAACGCTTTTGGGAGACTTAAGTTCGAGTCTTGTTAAGAACAAAACCTTACACCCAGTTACTGGTAGCTATGGTAGGGACAATATTGGTACGTAGTGGGCCTAGGTTATTACAAAAATGTGTAATGGTAAGTCTACACACATTCATCGTAGACATGGTACTATAAAATAGTTACTTGAAAATGGAATAATATCTATTTTATATGTAAAATCAAATGAGAATTTAGCAAATCCATTCACTAAAGCCCTGCCAAGAGATCAAATGTATTGATTGTCAAGGGGAATGATATTAAAACCCATAAAATAATAATTTCGTAGAGGAAATCCAACTTAGTTGATTGAAAATATCAAGATCTATGTTTAATAGAAAAACTAAATTATACGATTGGAATAATAAATATATTCTAACTTTTTTATGACATCAAGCGCTACCTACTACATGGGTCAAAATAAGTTTAATGATTTTTATAACATGTAAATCATGTAAAATATAATAGGCTCCTCTTAATAAGAATCACCTATATGAGTGTGGATTGGGTCAATTTAATGAGAATTTTAGAGTTTGATTATCTAAAATATACTCATGAAACCAAAATGGTGTCCAAGGACAAAAGGAATACAACCATGAGGACTAACAAATGAGTACTATTGTCTTGGCTTACCCAAAAGCTGACAGTTCAAAACGTTAAGTTCACTAATCAACATGTATGTCTTATAGTATATCACTAAGGAAGGTTTAACATCAAAGCTACCTATCCTGATGCATTTGTTTCTGCCAATGCTCTTGCAGGTGTTTGCATTAGCATTTACATCAAAAATTCATATATGTGGGGGGATCAATGTAATGATGTTCATGACATAATGGTAATAAGAAGAGCAATTTCTATCATGTGAGGGATTGTTAGATTTGGGCTTTCAATCTGTGTAGTAGGCACATTTTGAGACAATTTTGGGTTAATCAAATATGGTTATTTTGATCAAATTAAAGTTGATAATTAATTTTTGAAGTGCAAAGATTAACGCTGTGGAAAGAATATCTAAAAACTATATCAAGATGAATAAGAAATTATTGCTTAAATTTGCTTACTTACAAACTATCTGGACGCGTAAGATGTTATGAATTTTGAATAATCCTACGTTAAAAACTTGCAATTTTAGAAATATGTTTATATGTAAAAAAGTTGAAGTTTCTATTGTTGAAAACAAACAAGAATTGAAACTCTTCTTCTTGTTTGAAATGCAAATGAAACACGTATACGCTTCAATCAGCTTGGCTTGGCTTAGCTAAGCTTGACTTTGCTTGGCTTTTGGTTAAAAATTAATATTTTTAAAGATATTTTTTGTTTTGTTCGCAATTAGCAACATTTCATTTGACATAAAAGATAATGAAATTTAATAAGAGATAATTGTCATTAGTGCAATGTTTCATTTAAAATATAAATTAATAATGCTTTAATAGAGTACCAAATGGCAAAATGAGTCAACGACCAATATTTCTTCAAATGAAGCAAAATGGAAGTGGGGCAACTAAGCTGATCTTCTTCTAAACTCATAAATAGTATCGAGAGGGCATCCTTCCAGTCCAACCAAACTTCCTTCAAAATGCTACAAGACCAAAATATATGGCGCACCTCTTCAGCAATGATCCTACGTAGATAGTGCCAAGAAGGAGATAAACAATAGTTAGAAAATTTATTTGCAAGTTGAATAGCACAGATAAGTCATCCAAGAGAGATTAGCCAAGTGAGAATTTTAGCCTTGGGCATCATTTTGGCTTTCCAAATGATCTCCATATGGAGTTGCAAGTTAGGATTTGTCATTGCATTAAGTAAGAAGTAACATGATTTAGTTGTAAATTTTCTGTTGGTATCTTAAACCCATCTTCATTCATCTTCATGAGGGTAAATTGGGTGACATGTAGAGAGTGCAACATAGTAATTAGATTGTCAATTTCTTGATCTTTAAGATTTCTCCTAAAGCCTAAATTCCATGTTGAAACAGAATCTTGGGATCCAAGGTTAAAGGCTCTAAGGATGTGAACAAATGCTGCTGTAGAGTTTGCGATATACAGACAGGGTAAAGTTTCCTTAAGAGCCATAGAGTCACACCATATGTCATCCCAAAAACTGATCCGCCTTCGCTTTCCTATTTTCCAATGAATTTGGCCTAAAAATAACGAGTATAGGGAGTGTGTCTTGAGATGAAGGGAGACACCCCACAACCGTTTAGCCACTAGTGCAATGTTATAATTTCGCAAATCCCATATCCCTAGACCTCCAAGATTGGTCGGTAGTTTGGCTTACTTCCAATTGGCCATCATATGTGCCTTGTTGGTGTTTCTTGCTTTCCAAAAGAATTGTCTAATGCTTCTTTCGAAATCTTTTACCACTGCTATCAAGATTCTGAATAGGGACGTGTAGTATATTGGAAGAGCCTCCAATACATTCTTGATTAGGAGCAAGTGATTGCCACGAGACAAATAACAACCCTTCCATTCATCAATCCTCTTCCCAACAATGTGAAAAATCGATATCCAAAATGACTTTTTCTTAGGATTTCCTCCAAGTGGAAGCCCTAGGTATTTGAGGGGCCAAATGCTCACAAGGACACCCAAAACCTTAGATGCATGTTGCAGTTTTTACTCAAAAAGGTTTACACCCACCATGTGATTCTTCTTAATATTGATTTGGAGACTGGCAATGAGGAAAAAAACATTTCAACACATTTGTGGGCATCGTCCAACTTTCCTCATCATTTTTGAGGAAGGAAAGACAATCATCCACATAAAAGAGATACGACATACATGAGATGGATTTTGTTTTTACCAACCTTGAGACCTTATAGCCCATGCTCTATAGCTTTCTTCATAATATTATGGAGTGAAGCAGCCGCCAAAATATATAGAAATGGGGAAAGCAGATCTCTCTATCTAAGGCCCCTCAAGGCTTCAATCTTTCCCCTCAGCCAACTGTTGATGATAACGCAATCCATTTACACCACTTAACACCAATGCCCTTTTTCTGAAAGACGTGAAGTAGGCATTTCCATCTTATGGAATCATAGGCTTTAGAAAAATCGATTTTTATGATTAGGCCCTACTTATTGCAAATTGAACAGTCCTCTACAACTTCATTTGCAATGAGAACTGTGTCAAGGATATGCTAATGTTTGACAAATCCCAACTGAGTTTATGCAACCATGCTATGAATTACCTCTATTGAATGCCTCATGAGAACCTTGACAATAATTTTGTAAAGACTAGTGATGAGGCCAATTAGCCGAAAATCATTTATCTTCCCAGGGTTATTCTTCTTTGGGATCAACAAAATATGAGTTTCATTCATACATCTTTTTATAATCCCATTGGTATGGAAGTCCTCATCCCATGATTTCTTCTTTGAGAAGATCCCAATTTTTTTGGTAGAACATATTGGTGAAGCCATCCAAACCTGGAGCCTTGTCGCCTTTACAACCTTCACTTCCGCCTCACTGAATAGTCTTTCCAACTACTCTTGCTACTCCTTGGTGATGGGGTTCCAATCTGTGCCATCTATGCCCCAGGTCAGCTTATCCACATCTTTGTACAGCTGATTAAAATAACTAATAACCTCCTGTTAAATGCCCCCCAGAGTTTCCAACAACAGGCCATCAAATGATTCAATGTTGGAAATGAATGCTTGCACCCTCCTAATGGAAAGGACTTTATGAAACAAAAAAAAAAAAAAAAAAAAACTTTGTATTTATGTCTCCTTTTTTTGCCCATGTCATTCTTGCGTTTTGGCTAGCCTCTGTTTCTAATCTATTCTCAATGCATAGAAGTTCTTGTATAATTTTCCCCCTTTCTTCTTTCCACTCTTGAAATTGACCGCTCTTCGAGATAGAGCTATCTAGTTCTTCGAGTTTCTAGGACTATTTCTTTATTTTTATCATATCTTCATTTCTGAAATTTTTGCTCCATAGTTTTAGATCCTTTCTAAGAATTTTGAGTTTGTACATGATGGTGTACCGCAGCCACCCTCTAGGCATTTTTGGAAGGAAATCTACCCTATGAAACTAAGAATGTTCGAACCTAGAGAGGGTAAGACCCCAGGGGCGGGCTAGTAGTCTCGCCCGCATCATCATCTTCCTATTCAAATTGCTCAATTCAATTTTTTCAATTCCTTTCACAATCAAATTTAATATAATTTGAATCGGTGCAAACTAACGGTCAAAAGTTGATGTGCCTGTTAATAATAATAAGTACGAATTCTCTATAAATACACTATTTTCATTCATGGTTATTTATTATAAGTACACATATCAAACTGACATTTTCTCTACGTCGATCTCTAAAGAGTGCTACTCATTCGAGTATTCATTTTCTATATAGTCTCATGAGACAACTGTAATTGACTGAGAGCACCAGTGGGGGAAAAAATTGTCTTCAAGACATTACATAGGCATGGGCTTCAATCCATTTGTTAACAATCATTTTTTCTCTTCTAAAAATTTTCCTTACAAAATCAACTCTCAGTTTTAAAGAAAACACTTATAAATATGAAAAAAAATTTCAAAAAACTTATAAATTTTTAAATAATTTTCAAAAAACTTATAAATTTTTAAATAATTTTCATCAACATAATTGTCCACGTCCTTTACCTTTGTAATGAAAAAGAGAGGCGGGAGCTATTTAAACGACAAAAAGACTGTCTACGATAAATATTTTTGTTAATTTAAGTTGTTAGACTACCCTTTAATAGAATTATCTAAATTTCCTTAACATATATATTGTCACAAAGTGAACCTCTTATTGCTAATACTACTCCATTTGGGAAGTAATCAGTCACGCCACCCATTCTCAAAGTGAAAAACGTTTACTTTTTTTTTAGTTGGTGTGGTGTTTGTTTTCACATCAAATATAATTTACGAGATGTGTGAATTATTTGATATAAGTGGAATGCTAGAAAACCAATAATCACCTTTCTATGTGAGAGATTCAGATATTATAAACTTTTTGCCAAGTTTCGAATAAGAAAAAAGAAAACGAGAAATGAAGAAGTATGGCTGTCAACTTAAGTAAAAAGTTTGTAGAATTCAAAGCAGTTACTCTGACAATTACTGGAGCCCATAAAGTTGTTAAAGTATATGGTGTAAGTTTAGAAAGGCAACCTCAACATGCTTCATTGCCTTTGCTTTTGCTGCCAAGGGCAATGAGATCTTCTTGTTGTTTTTAAATTTCAATTTTTGAGACAATCCCAACAGCATTTACACTAGCAATCCTCAGTTAAAAAGAAAGAGAAAATTTCAGTTCATGAACAATAGGAGCATATCCAACAGGTTCTATTTGTCTTGCCAAATGTATCAAACACTCGTATATCTCTGGTGATTGTGGATGTGATCTGTCTCTTACAATAAATTCATGAACACTACCATTAAGCTCTATGGAGCTACAACCAGGAATCTTCTCCACCCCTCTATCTCTCATTATATGCCTCACTTTTGCAGCTTTACCCATCATTTTTGCTTCAACATACATATTTGCAAGCAGTACATAAGTGCCACTATCATAAGGGTCCAACTTAAGAAGTTTAGATGCTACCCGTTCGCCCATTTCAATGTTGCCATGAATCCTACAAGCAAAGAACAACACACCCCACACCACGGCATCTGGTTCCATGGGCATACTATTGATAAGTTGTTCGGCTTCAACCAAAAGTCCTGCTCTGCCAAGAAGGTCCACCATGCAAGAATAATGTTTAACTTTGGGGGAAAGGTTGAACTTTGAGCTCATTAGTGCAAAAAACTGACGACCCTCATCCACCAATCCTCCATGACAACAGGCAGATAAGACCCCTATGAAGGTTACTTCATCGGGTACTAAGCCAATGCCATCCATTTCCAAGAAATGAGAGATGGCTTCATAAGCATGCCCATGAAGGGCCAAACCACCAATCATGGCTGTCCAAGTCAAAGCATTCCTCTGAGGCATCTCCTTGAACACTTGAATTGCCTTAGCTATGTTTCCACACTTGGAATACATGTCAACTAAAGCAGTGCCCACAGCAACATTCACACTAATTTTGTACTTCTCAATGTAGTGGTGAATCCATGTCCCAACATCAAGTGCACCAAGTTGGGAGCAAGCAGACAAGCAGCAAACCATGGTAACTTCATCGGGCATAACACTATTGGTAGCTTGCATTTCATGAAATAAAGCCAGAGCATCTTTCCCTTGTTTGCATTGCACATAACCTGCGATCATGGCGTTCCATGGAACCACATCTTTCTCTGGCATCTCATCAAAATGCTTCCTAGCAGCATCCAGGTGGCCTAACTTTGTGTAACCCACAAGAATTGTAGTCCAAGAGATCCTAGTTTTATTTGGCATCTTGTTAAATAACAACAATGCTGGTTCAAGATTTCCACACTTCACGTACATGTCCATCAGCGCATTACTAAGCGGAACTGTTAATTTTAGCCCATGTTCTTCAACTTGGCGATGTAATTCTCGCCCAAGATGCAAGTCTTCCATTTGGGCACAAGATGAAACCAACCCAATCATGGTTACCTCATCCGGTTTAACATTCTTCATTTCCATTTCTCGAAACAGCTTCAAAGCTTCACCAGGTAACTCACAACGAACATAGCCGTTTATTATGGAATTCCAAGTAACCAAGTCTCGTTGAGAACTTTCTTCGAACACCTTACGGGCATTAACTACTTCTCCACAAGCCATTAACAAGTTGATCACCGCATTATGAACAAAAATATCCGAATCAAATCCCAATTGAAAGACATGAGCAAGAATCTGGCTGCCCATCTTGGTTACCGACAATTGAGCACAAGCTTTGAGCAAGAAGGGAAAAGTAAACTTATCGGGTCGCAAATTAGAAGTGTTCAACATTTGGTTATAAAGCAAGATTGCTTCTTGAGGATTTTCGGTTTCTGAATGCCCTCTAATTGCTAAATTCCAAGAATAGATATTTGGGTTGTGAATATTGTTTAGAATTTTGCGACAGTAATCGAGGCTACGCGATTCGGAAATGGCACAGAAAGCGATGAGACGGCTTGAAGCAAAGCCATCGAGAATTAGTCCGGTTAAGATCATTTGAGATTGAATTTGCTTCAATTGGTTCATGGATTTGCATTGTTCAAGCAGAGAGAGGAGAGGATTTGCAGAGATAAAGGGGTGATTGGTTCTCCAATTTGATTTCTGTATGTTCGGTAAACGAGTGTGGAGGAGACACGGTGGTGGATTGGAGAATGGTTTTGGGATCAAACGTGGCGATTTAAGGTGGAAAAGAAAAGGAAGGATCATCAGGAGAGGGTTGTCGACCGGCTCAACCCATCGGCTACAAGATGGGCATTGAACTGCGTTTTTTTTCTTTTTCTTTTTTTTTTCTTTTTTTCTTGGTCTTTTACCAAAACTTTGTCCAAATAATCCTTCATAAAATTAGTTATTATTATAAAAAATTATCTTAAATATTTTTGTAATCCCTTGAATTAGTATTTTATAACCTTAACCATTTAATATTTTGTAACCCCTACAATTTAGTACTATATAATTCTTAAATCCTATAATGTCTAAATTAATAAAATTATTTAAATATTTTCATCATGGTTGATGTAACCCCTCATATCCCAAAATCTATATAAAGGAGTCTTATATCTTATAAAAATTGTTAACAAAGAGAACAATTTTTTCTTGAAATTATCTTTTATCTCTAGTATTTTTGAGTTTTTTATTCTTCTATTGAAGAAATTCTTATATTTTTCAATTTGTTCTAGTTTGATTCATCATACGTTATCAACACGATCTCGCTTTTCAAGATCAACTTCAAAGACAGATGAGTTTGAAAAAAAAAAGCTTGAAGGCATATATTAATTTATGCGACTAAATATTTGAATAGTACTTTTATTTACATATGTATGATTATTAATATATAATATTATTTGCTATAAATTATATATAATGTTATTGACTAAAAAAGTATGTTTTGTAGTTGCGTCTTGTATGATCTTGTATATTAAAAATCAAACTTTTAAATGTGAAATAAATAATTTATTTAATATATAATCAATTACCTGTGCTCTATTATTAATTTTTATAATACAAATAGTACTATGAGTTTAGGTTAATAGTAGGTAAACCTTATCTTTAGTAAAGTTAAACATTGAAAGGTTATCGGTTATCCCTTCTTAGGAGGTTGATTATTTAAGAAGACTTTGTCTCACCGCTCTTTCTTGGAGGCTATCCTACCAAATCATATAAGTAGTACATTTGGAAAGAAAATTCAAAATGTGAACATATACTTTTAAAGTTTTATATTTTTATTGGCTAATTTAGTGATATTTAATTTTAATTTGGAGATAAAATATTATTACTGGTATTATTGACATGCATATATTATTTCTTATTATAATTATACTGTAGTTATATATGCGTGTTTATTTCTAAACCATATGCAGAAGTTAATCGTATAAATATTTATATTAAGAAAAAAAAGGTTATATATATATATCTTATTAATGTTATGAAAAGAGAATATTCTTTATGATTATAAATATTAAATTGCTCATTTTGGTGCATTAGTAAAATAAAAATTATTTTGATTAAAAAAATTATTATTCTCGCCCAAGTGATATAACATATTTCTTGAAGTGAATATTTAATTCGTTAATAATTACTGATATGGACATGAATATAATCGCTGTAATATATGAAAAAAAATATGATAATGGTCAAGGTAAAAAAAATAATTTTCGATACCATGGTGATCATAGTTTTTAAATAGTATTATGCTATAAGACATAAAGAAAAAAATGGATGATATTATTTTTCTAAGTTGAAAAAAAAAAACTTTTAGAAAATTGTTTATCATTAAATTCACTTAGCTTGTTATCATATTTGTTTGTATTTCAAGCTACATGAGAAAATCATGTTTATGATTGAAATTATTTTTATTTATATATTTAAATCAAAGACTAAGGCCTCCAAGGCTCTGAAAATATTTAAAAATTATTTCAATTATGTATATTGATTGAAATATTCATTTCATACTTGATTCATATGAATGAAAGGAAACTTTCTTAAAGAAGTATTTATAGTTATTTATAGCTTGAAGCAATAAAAAAGGAATTTAATCAAATCTTATTATTTTTATTTACTTAAATAAAAAAATATTATGGTTGAGAGTGCATGAAGTTGCAATACCAATTAGATACAAAATATAGTATGATACTTGATTTGATATATTCAAATTACAAAACTTGATTAAAAAAGATTTATAGCCTAAAGCTATATAACAAAAACAACACTTCCTAGCTTAAAGTTATTAAAAAGAGCTTTGTTAACGAAATTTTCTAGCATGCAACTATTGAAAATAAAATTATAACTAATCAAAAGTTATTGAAATATTTTAAAATGTTAAAGTTATAACACTCTGAATGATTGAGTTTAGCATGTAGACCCAAGTATATAATTGTAGATTTTTAAATCAACCTGAAGCTAATTAAGAGTTGATTTAATGGTAATAAAACATCTTAAAAAAAATTTTATTTTACCATTTTTTTAAGTGTACAATATCTTATTATTGATTAATATCAACTTTAACGTAGACATTTTATTTTATTATTTTAATATTTTTATTAGTTAATGTTTTTATTCGATATTTATCTGCTGTGTCAAATTAATGAATATTTTGTGACAAACATTATTGAAAAAATCATCTTAATTAAATTTTCACATGAAGTTGCAATGTTACTTGATCAATTAAATTGAAAGTTAATTTTGATCATATGATGAATCATACAATATATAAATGTTAAAGTGTCATGGAAAAATATTTGTATTAAAACATATATTATTTAGCAGTGAATAGGCTCTCAAAGTAACATTAAAATGATGAAATATTGAAAAAAATGTGAAAAAAAAATCATATTTTAATATATTTTATATAATAGAAATCATAATTAAAATTATTTTAAGAACCATAATTATGGTTATAGTTGTTGATAACATATTTATAATTGTTACTGTTCTCTTGAAGTAAAATAATTTCATTGTTGCAACACATGGAATTAGAGATTATTAAGTGTTCATATTATTTATCAAATAAATTGCAATTGGTTGGATACATGGAGTAGGTATATGATTGATCAATGTGTCAATAAAAATATGTTGAGATTAAAAAATTATTGATGACTCTTAAAGAATAGCTAGTACATGAACAAATGCAGCATGTTTGTAATGAAGTTATATCTTATATTTTGCTAAAATTGTTCTTCGAGAGCAATTAGTATATTCACAAATAATTGCTCATGAAGAGCATCTTAAAGATTGATAAATGAGTGTTCTTCAAGAACAACTAGTTTTCCTCTTGATTTATTATATTGAAATATGAGGTCGATTGAATATATTATAATTTGAAGTAAAATGTTCTTTGACATAAGTATATTTATATTTTGGCATAATTGGCCAAAATTTTTTTTGGAATCTCAATATGATGATTTTATAATGACATAATTAAATGAAGCAATTTTCTTATCATTAGGAGAAGAAAATTGTCGGGACCCCTTCCTTAGGTCAAAGGGTGGCCCGACGAACTCACTCATCATGTCAAGTTCGCCCAACCACTTTTAAGCCCTTTTTCAATTTACATGTCATTCCACACAAGTTTAATGTAAGGAACACAAGTCATAGAAAACACTTGAATCAAACTACTCACCTCGAGTCTCGTGCACCGATATCCCGTCGACAATGGGCCTCGTCCCGTAGTGCTAACTTGAGTCTACATTATTTAACCTCAATTTCAGTTCTTTATAGAATGTCGCTTAGTCCCTTACTCAACTATCCCTAATCGGTCTCGACCGTCCCAAATTCGATTCGATCGAATCTGGTCAATTGGTCAAACTTAGTCAATGGGTCAAACTTGACCAACATTGGTCAACATGACCAATTTTGATTATCCTTAGTCAATTTGGGTGCAATTGGGTCAAGTTAGGTCAAAATTGGGCCAATTAAGCAAAGATTCCCAAATTTTAACACTTAGCTCAAATTCAAGCATTTGCCCTCTTTGCGCAGCAAATTTGTCGATTTTTTTGCGACTAATCCGTAAGTCGGATTTGCGCAAAACTTTTCAAATTTCATCTACACTACTTAAAACTTCACCAGAATTCTAGGTTCTAATTTTTGGACACCATTAAGGTTTTTAAGTGCATTAACAGGACTGTGAAATCCCTTATCCCCAGTGACAGGCAGTTACTTAGTGAATTGGTTGACCTACTTTCCAAATTCAGAATGGCTTGAAATTTGGTACACGTAATATTGACATATCCACTAACCTCTCCACCAAAGTTTAGCTTAAATTACCTATGTTTGGTCAGCCAACTGGTCTCCTACTTCTTTACCATGTAACATATTGTTCAAATAGTGCAAATTTCCTATGATTTTCAAGTGCTTATCTATTCTTGTTTTAGCATTAATCCGAGGTTGTTTCTTACTAATTTTGTTAAGGGTTTAGATCCTAAAACTCTACTTAATTAAGTTTATCCAAAACAACAAACACATATAGTCATAAGTACTTTCAAACTCCCAAAACATAGCATGCATAAAGATTTTCTGGAATTTTTCTAAGTTGTATAACATCTAACTAATAGGTACATTTGCAAGCATAGAAAATCCAAACCACAGAGACTTATGATTTGAGATTTATACCTTTTTGTAGTTCCAAGTATGAGGTTTACAACGCCTCAAATCTCAGTCCAAATGAACACCTCTAGGTACTTCAATCATTGCCTCCAATCTGGTCCTAAAGTTTGTCTTCCACTAGAACTGTTATAACAGTTGATCAAACAGTCAACTTCAGTGCCTTATAAACGTGGTTAGGATCTCAGATTCTAATTTTTATCAATTGAAGATTGAATTACACATGACAACGAAGAAATTGAGTGCTTTTACCTCAAGAACGGGTCTTGGATAGGTTGAGAATCACTCCATTAAAGATCAAACCAGCACAGTTTTTCAATAGCTCTATCTACAACCTTGACGACTAGCACCTGTTCATGCCCATTTTCCTCTCTAGTGGTTGTGCATTTTGACAAAGGGCTTGGGGGTTTTTTGAGATGGAAGTGAGAGCTTTAAAACGAACTAAATTTCAAGGAAATTGGATGAGAAGTGAAGGAGATATGAGCTCTAGAATAGGGTTGCAAAAATTGAAAATCTTGCTCAAAAATGGGGTTTTATTACATGTTGAGATGGCTTTGCATAGCCAATGAGAGTGCCAACTGGCCATCCACGCGGCCCATGAGCTTCCATGTATGGTGACTAGTTGGCACCATGTATTGGCTAACTTAGAGGTATATTTGGATTGCCAAAACTTGTGGTTTAAAACCAGGTTCTTGGCTTGTTTCTAGTGGAAAAACGCCTAGAAAAATATCCAAAAATCATGCAAAAAACAACCCGGCGGGGGGGGGG
>JAJIYU010006438.1:0-20714 GCA_030144865.1 Tinospora cordifolia
ATTTTTATTATATCTCCAATATAAATTATTTTTCATGTGCCAACCCACCATTTGCACCCAAAATTTCTTAAAATCTTTGAAATTAATCTATTTGACTTATTTTATTTATTTCCTCAAACTTATTTATCTTTAATTATTTGACAAAATTTTGGGGTATTACAATAACCCCTTTCCCTCTCTTGTGTTCTTGAGTGATTTTTAGAGGGAAGTTAGGATTTTAGATTTCTTTTACATTCTTGAAGTTGCTGGTGGTTCTTGAAGTGCATATAAGAAGGGAACCTTTGCCGGATTTTCTTCAAACAAGCAACTAAGGTAGATGGAATTTCTGACACTTCTACTTTACTAGTTTGAGTTTCTAGCATATTTATGCATTATTTATTATCAGTTTAGTATGTTCTTTTTTAGTTTCCTATATGTTTGATCAT
This sequence comes from Tinospora cordifolia, assembly GCA_030144865.1. NCBI lineage: Eukaryota > Viridiplantae > Streptophyta > Magnoliopsida > Ranunculales > Menispermaceae > Tinospora > Tinospora cordifolia. The sequence goes on from JAJIYU010006438.1 coordinate 426, forward strand.
GATTTAGATTTTGATTATCATGTATGCATGTTTTAAGTATTCATGACACCATGTCATATCTAGTTTTCATGCTTAGGTTTAATTTGAATTGTGAAGCATGTAATGTATTATTTTCATGATTTTTGAATGCTTTATTCTTAATTTTACTATTTTCATTTTGGATTCAGGAATATGTGAGAATTAAGTTTAAAACTTTGAAATTTATTAACCACCTACTGTCATAGTAATCTAAGTGATGCTATGGGTGTTCTCTAGATATATTAAGTGTATATGGGGCTCAACACTATGTGTGGATGGGTATAATCCAAAATACTTGGAATGTGGACATGAGATCCTTATTCCAATAGAATATGATAAGATGAATTGTCTTTCCATCCAAGAGTGGAGTCTTTTGATAAGAACATCAAGGGATTAAAACCTTTTTCAGTTTTAATGTCAACACCAAAGATGTTGTTCGAATCGCCTAATTATTTACAAGTATTTGAATATGGATGTGCTTTTAATTTGAATTAGTAACTTAGTTTTTTATAGAATGATCAACTGGGCTATGTGTTCACCCCTTCCCCTCTTATTTTTCAAGAAGTTGAATCATGACGACTACTGAGTATTTGATAGGATTTTAAATTTTGAAAGTTTATATATTAGGGCATGTTGCCCAAGTTTTGATTATTTAAATTAAGACTTCCGCTAAATTTAACTTTTAATTTGAGATATGTACTCTTTTGTTATTTGAAAATTCAAGTATGTGCTTCTTTATTATAAAGATTAAAGATTTTCTTTTATCCCCATGTAGTAATCTTATTTAATTAAAGTTAAATTGTTTGGGTTGTGTACTCATTATGAATTAATAAGACTTGAGATAAATGAAATAGAATGTGATGCAAGTTGTGCACTTGTAAAAGTAATATTGTAATACCATAAATTATTTGTACTCAATTAAATGAAATTTATCATTTACTCATTGAAATTTGGGTGCAAAATGAAACCGAGCTCATTTCAGGGCTAAATTTCACAAGTTTTTGAAACTCTCATTTAGTGCCCCTTAGGGACCCAAAACAACTTGAAATGAAGTAAGGTGACATGAACCAACTAATGAGACAACATATCCAAAAATTAGAACAATTGGTCAAGGTTAAGGTTTTCATTTGCCAAACGTCCTTCAGGGGGTCCAAATTAGAAAGAATTGTTCATTTAGGGTACTTTGGGGGATCGAAATGACCCGAAACGAAATGGAATGGCATGAACTAACAAAATAAATGAAATATTCAAAAATCAGAACAATTGGCCAAGATTTGAATTTTCACTTGCCTAGTGACCTCAGCAGGTCTTAAATAAGGAAAGTTTTTGAAGGAAAATCACCTAGGGCCAAACCATACCTTAAAATGTGCATTAGGTTCATATGATTCCAAAACTATAGGATATAAATCATAATTCCATGTAAATAAGGTGATATTAATTTTTATTTGATTTTTGTGAACCAATGAAGTCATGGCCACCCCCACTTGATTGTGTACACCCACACCCACTTAAGCCAAAATCGGCCCAACCACATACATGTATGTGTGTGCACATGTGAGTAACCCTATTTAGATAATTTTTTTGGAACCAAGATGAACATCTTTGAGTATTATATGGTGTCCCCTCAAATTTGATATTGTACACCCATACTTGATGTCAAAGAAATAAGAAAATGGGAAAGTATTCCTTGTGTATTTGTGTGATGAGCAAGCAAGGAAACCAAAAAGGAAAGTTGCCATGAGCATATAGAGGACGTCCCATTTGAATTAGAATATGATTTAAACCTCTTTTGTGTTCACACATAGTTAGAAAACAAGATTATACTCATATCTTTTGAATTAGAAAGCCATAGTGGTCCGACTTGCCAACCATGAAGACACTTTCCCTCTTTATGCAAACCATCCCCTTTATGTATAGAAACTTGTCCAAACTTTTGTAAGCTCCAAGCTCCCAAGGCTGCCCTAAGACGTCCCATATGCTCTCATGAACATCTATATAAACCCCCCTTGTTCACTTTCATCTCATCCCAATGCAAAGAGTTGACACTTCCCTCTTTGTTTGTTCTTCCCCTCTTCTTGGCACCTCTTCTCACCCTCTTTTCTCTCTTATGTGAGAAGCTCTTATTTCAGTATTTTAGAGAGTTGTTGAAGTAGTCTTGTTAGTGGTTTAAAGTTCTGAAAGTGACTGATAAGGCGAACTTCTGCCAGATTCAACAAAAACTCGGATTAAGGTGGAAGAGATTTCTTAAACTTCTACTTTGTTTTTTTTTTATATATATTTCTAGCATGTTCATGCTTGTTTGAATTCTAGTTTTCAGCATATTTTGTTTTAGTTTCAGCATGTTTAATCATATTTTAATTTTAGTTCAACATGTTTTTATGTTTTAATCACTCATGAGAGCATGCCATGCTTAGAATCCATGTTTAGGATTTAATTCAATGTATCAAGCATGCTATGTAATGTTTATATGCTTACTTGGTTGTTTAAAATTTTGATATTGACATTTTGAATTTCTTTTATGATTATGTGATTCTTAAATATAAGAAATTGAAGATAAGAGCCGCGTATGGTCATAATAACCCGTATGGGTGCTATGGGTGTTCTTAACACATGTTTGGAGTGTGTGGTTGTGGGCTCAACTAACAAATGAAAACTGACAACGAAATGTCTTTCCACCCTAAAGAGGGGTATCTAAATTAAGAACATCAAAGGAGTAGAACCCTTTCAGTCTTAACATCAACTACAACCAAAAAGTTGCTTGAATCACTTAATGCATGAAAGTGTTTGAATTTGGAAATGTTATTGATTTGAAATAGTAACTTAGTTGTTTAATAAATGATCCACTGGGCTATGTGCTCACCCCTTCCTTTTATTTTTTAGGAAATTGACTTGAATCATGAAGGCCATGGATATTAAATTATTTCTAAGTTTTGAAAGTTCTATTTTAAGGGCATGTTGGCCAAATTTTGAATTTAAGATTTTTGATGAATTTTATTTAAGTTTTGAAAGTTATGTACTCAAGTTTTGATTTAAGAATGTAACTTTCTTTATTTTATTTGAATAAATAAAGAGTTTGAAGTATTCCTTTATCTAATTGTATAGCCTTATTAAATTGAAATTTAATACATTGTCCCACCATCTTATACGAGTAGTCAGAGTTGAAGAATATCCTTACTTTCTATAAAAGAAAAATTAGAAGGTAAAAAATTAGGGCAAGAAGCTGAAAAGAAGTCGAAAAAGATGCCAAAGGTGGTGTCTTAACTAGACAGAGGTTCTAAGTTGACTAGATTGAAACTTTGGGTTTAGGGAAGGGACCTTAGGTAGAAACATGGGTGTAGCCAAGGGAGGCACAATGGATCAAATGCATAAAACTTTGGTTAGAAACTGAGAATGTGCGAGAACAGAATATTTGTTTGGTTAGGACATGAGATCAAGAAGATTCTATAACTTTGGTTTCTATGTGGTATGCGACACATAGGAATTTGGGGGTATGGATGAAGCCTGGACTCGGAGAATGATGGACCATGTTTGGTGAACGATTGGTGACTTTGGAAGAACTTGTTTCCCTCTGCTTGGCGAGTATGAGACAGTCAGGTATAGTGGGCTCAGGAAACCTTAGTTATCGAGACACTGCAAAATTGTTTGGGTGTGGCAATTTTCTAAGTGAAAGTCTAAGTGGTAGGGGTAGAGTAGTATGTGACACTTGAACCTGGAAACTTAGATGGAAGCTTGGAATTTTGTTATACTAGTGTGAACTTGTATGATTATATGACTATTTGAAAAGCATGCTTGATTTGTTTACATGTATGTCATATGAAACCAAATCCTATACCCAAGAACAAAAACAACCTAGAAGCATAAACTGTTAGGCCACTGAACAAATTGAGAACCTAAAAACATGAATCTAGAGTCATGATAGTATGAATGTTTGATATTGACAATCTACTTGATTTATATACATTGGCTAGATCAAATAGATACGCTACCAGGACTACAATGTCTGACAAAACTGAATAGCGAGAGTAGGAAGCTCCTATTTGGATGGAAGCGTGAATGGAAAGCATGATGAATGAAGTTACTCAAAGAGTCTTAAACCAAATCATGAGGGTACTACCTCAAATGATACCTCAGGTGGCACCACAACCACCGATACCTAAACCTATTCTCACGCTATAGCCAGTGCCTATACTCAAGGTTCTGGATTGTTAGAGGTCTTAAGAGAATCTGGATGATGAGAAGCAAAAAAAGATGTTAATGTAGCTATAAAAGCTTCACCCTCCTCAGTGTGATGGTATTGCAAACTATATCACTGCTGAACCTTGGTACTAAGAAATGGAGGAACAGTTAAATGTACTGAAGGTGACAAAATCACATAGAGTAGCGCTAGCCATGCACTACTTCAAGGGACTGGCCAAAAGTTGGTGGCGAACGATGAAGATGGATCCTAACACAAATGTTGAAGCAATGAGCTGGGAAAAGTTCATAGAGATCTTTTACAAAATGTTCCTTCTTGAAGCAACACTGAGTAAGCTACAGGAAGAATTTGTCCGACTAAATCAGAGGGACCTGACTGTAGCCAAATATGAGACAAAGTTCACTGAATTCGCCAAATTCTGGCCAAAATTGATTAGCGAAGAGAGAATGAAGGCTAATCATTTTGCACAAGGCCTCAAGATGGAGATCCCAAAGTGTAACACCCGATTTTCGATCGGACCTCCGTTCACGTGTTTTCTCACGTGTGGATCGTCGCCCGATAAAAATCGAGATGTTACCTAAACTTTTCTTCTTTCAAAATATTTTCTTCAAATCATGTTCATATAAAATTTTGTTTTCAATTCAATGTCTGGAAAATTTCTCATATGAAATAGAAGAGTTAAAATAATTTCTCGAAACATTCAGATTTATGTATTTAAGCGTATCGAGGATCTCGAAGGAAAGCAAGGAGCCCTGAAGATCTGCAGAATCAGGTGGGTGTGACTTCCTTCCTCATATGTATTATGTGGATTTAAGATTCAAAACATTTGTGTGGATAGTTCTAGGTTATTAGAAATTTTATTACGAAAATTGATCGAATTGTTGGAATGTTTGTGTGATGATGCGACTGAATGATAACTTGTTCATTTCAGGCACAAATATTTCATGACATGCATAAATAGAGGAAATGCATCAGGTAGCATTAGTTACTTATCTGATTATCATGTAACTTGCATTTTATAACATTGGGTATTTATTCAGACTACTATTACATGGTATGCATAATTGGAGAAATTATTCAGTAGATTATGAAATTGTTTGGCATGATTGATGTTTTTCTATAACACTAAAATAAGACGATGGTTTATTAAGAATTCACGTATCTGTACGATTGATGAGCCTGAAGAGGATCGAGGTGGCATCTCCTATATGTCACCGCTTGAGATCGTCAAGCCACAAGGCAGATCGTAGGTATTCCCACCCAGAGCTGATAGTGACAGCTCGAGGTCTTTGGGAGATGGTACGATGCTGCAGCAAGTACACTCTCTTAGGCTGTGATGTGAGTGTCGATTGATTTTAGATGGTTATTGGAACCTTCTGAGATTTGATTGTATCACAGGAAATACCGAGAGGCATCTCAACCCTCTTTCGGCCTTAGACTTCGACCAAAACTAACTGAATGTTTGAAACGCCTAATGTCTGAAAGTGTTTGTAATGTTTTGGATTGGGTCTGTATAATGCATGTGATGTGTAGGATCGATCCACTATGCTTTTGAGCTCACTCCCATTTCTACCTTTCAGGTACACATGGACTTAGAATACTGTAACCTACGTCAGAAGACTCACACTTTGGTTGGACACTTCACGGGGAGGTCATCCGGGATAAGTGATTTGAAGGTTAATTTTCATGTATTTTACTGAATTGTTTTAATGTAATTACCTTGGTTTTAACTTAGGCGTTTTATCTTAAATGACTTTACTTGTTTAACAATTTTGGTTTAAATGAATAGGTTTAAAGTATTTTCCGCTGTCGTTTTGATGTCTTATATTAAGGAATCCGGTGAATGTCTCGAGAAATTATTTTAATTCTTTTGCTTTGTATGAGAAATTGTCTAGAGAATGACTGATATAAACTTGATTTTGAAATAAAAGATTTGGACATAACAAAACTTTTAGGTAGCATCTCGATTTTCATTGGACGACGATCCACACGTGAGGTAACACGTGAACGGAGGTCCGGTTGAAAATTGGGGTGTTACATTATCCCTCCAACTCACCCATTATCTTCTTATTTTCTTACATTTATTTTTTTTCTTGCATTATCTTTCCAAGTCATTAGATAAGGATTTAATTTAACTAATTTTTTTATTTTCTTAATTATTCATCCAAATCATCATTTGTCTCTTATCCAATACACCTCATACATATTATCTTGTTATTTATTAATTTACTTAATTTTTTTCCATTTCCAACAATAATCCTTTATCCAATATTTTTTATTCAATTATTTTATTGCTATTCCCAACCAAGCAATCATTCCTCAATTAAATAAATATACACTTAGTCATTTATTTGCTTCATCCATTAATATATATTTATATATCTTAATATATATACATGTAAAAATTTTATTCATTTTATTCTCCAATAAATAATAATAATTATTTTTTATTTATTCTAATTTCTCAAGTAATACACTTATTAATTAATATTATCACCAAAAAATCATGTATTACCATTTAATACACACTTTGATTAATATTATTGCCAAAAAATTTCGTATTTTTGTATAATCATGTATTTCTCATTTATAATTCATTAATTGATACAAAAAAATTACATGTCGAACCCGTCAACTGAATGTCCAAAAACACAAGTCGTTACAATCTCCCCTCCTTAGAACAAATTTCGTCCTCGAAATTTACTACAAGAATAAAAGATCAAGAAGTGACTCTTATAATATCAGGGAAATGACTTGCCATAATAGTCTTCTCGCTCCCAGGTGTCCTGCTCGGTACCATGAAACTGACAACGTACATGTACCATCGGTATCTCCTTGTTGCACAGTTTCTTCACAGCCCGATCAATGATAGCTACCGGAGCCTCATCATATGAACAATACTCTTGCAACTCAACATGTCTCCAATCAATCACGTGCGAGGGATCGAGATAGTACTTTCTCAACATTGACACATGAAATACATTATGGACTCTCACTAGTGAGGCAGCAATGCTAACCGGTAAGCCACATGACCTATCCTTTTAAGGATCTCAAGAGGTCCAATGTATCTCGGAGTGTAACACCCCAACTTTTCGATCGGACCTCCATTTACATGTTATGTCACGTGTGGATCGTCGTCCGATGATAAATTGGAATGCTACATAGTTCTTTCTGAGTTTCACAAAATAAACTAATTTTCAAATTAAGATTGAATCAGAAATACAAATAAAAACATGCAGTGGAATAAAATTTCAATCAAAATCTTCGACTCTCATTAGTACTATAGTCAAAAGAGTTTTTTCATTTGTACATTGACAAAAAACATTCGGTTACATATCGTTAGTAAAAACAAAAGGATACAACCACACACTAACTAGACTTACATATTATAGAAAAAAGAGAAAGTATTACCCAGCTACTTCAAAAATAAAACAAAACTAGCGGAGATGACGTCTGGTCAAACCTCATCTCGATGGTTACCTGTAAAATAGATATTGGGCGAGCTCGAAAGCCCAGTGGATCATCTCTACACATTACAAGCATTATACAAACCAAAATCCAAAACATTCAAACACTTGCACACATTATGCGTTTCAAACAATTATTTGTTTCAGTTGTGGTCTACAACCGGAAGAGGGTTGAGATCCCTCTCGGTATCCCCTTGACCTCGTCTAATCATAGAGAATCTCGAGAAACTATCTAAAATCAATCAAGTCCTTATCATCACAACCTAAGAGAGGGTACTTTCTGCAACCTCGTACTAACTCCCAAAGACTACTAGCAGTAATCAACAGCTACGATTGGGAATACCTACGATCAGCCTTGTGGCACATCGGTCTCAAGCGGTAACATATAGGAGATATCACCTCGACCCGCCTTAGGCTTATCGATCGCACCGGTCCGTGGTTTCTTAATAATCCTTTAATCTTATTTTAGTTCGTGATAGAAAAACATTATGATCTAACACACACATAACATTTATCATGAAATATGAAACATCAATTTAAAAAATTAAATGAAGAGATCTTGAGCATTACACATAATGGAATTTAAATAACAAACCATTCATTCATAGCATACTCAAAACAACTGAATTCAAGTCATTCCATAGTATAAATTCATTTAAGTTGCCAGATTAATGTTTTGAACTTAAATTTGCATAATACGAATGAGAGAGAGAATCACGCCCACCTGAATTCTTGGGCGATTTCCTACCCCTTCGTCGCTAGCGATCGTCCTAGAGATTTTTATCTGCAAAATAATTGTAGCATAACGATTTCTCAATCAACATTCCTATTAATTTCTCTACTAATAATTTTTATGAGGAATTAGACAAATTTTGGGGATCTTTTTGTATCATTACTAAATTAAATATTCTTTAATTTCTCTTTCTTTTTATTATAGTCAAATTATTCGCGGAATAATTACGAACAAAATAAGACTTCTGTTCATTAAACCTTTAGTCTTATTAGGAGTTGACGATCTTTAATTTCCCACTATTACAAGAAATTTTCTACTAAAATTATTTATAGCACTAGTTCAAGTAATTATTCATTTGTTTTCCTACTTGAATGATTTTATATTACATAAATGACTTCTAATTCTTTTTAATTACTTCATTTAAAACTTTGAATTATTGGAAATACATTCATTAACCTTTTTATTTCTTAATCTTAGCATTTTATAATTCCTAATTTTAACTAATGTTTATTAATGTACATGAATTTCCTACACTATCTTATGGTATTATTTAATCTACATTAATAAGTCCCTTATACTTTGATTACCAAATAAACATGTTTAAATTTCATAATCTAAATCCATTAATTTTCTTACCTCTTAATTTGGTCGAACCACTAGTTGATGAAGGAGTTGCCACCATCGGATGGTTTCTTCTCTTCTCCGTCCAGCACGTTCCAAGCTGAAACTCAAATTTTTTTCTCCTCCTTCAATCTTGCAAAAAACCAAATCTCAGTCACTCCTAACTGTCCGGTGCTTCGGTTCAATCAAACTCAACATTGTCCCAATTCCTGAAATCACCATGATCAACCATTCAATACCTTCCATCGTGACTAAATGGAATTTAGAAAATGAACCAACTCACCATGAATCTAATCCATTCAACCAAAAAATTGCTCTGTTCCTTCTTGATTCACTTCCAGATAGCATTCATTGTAATCTAGAGGAGTAATTTAATTTCCAAAATCGCACATTACCTTCTCTGTTCTTCTTATCCACGGAATTGCTACCGTTCAGCTTCATTCCACCGAAAATCAATAGCTTACTGCGTGCGTTCAACTGCTCCAACACCCCATTCTCTCCTCTATTTTTTGGTTGCAATAGCCGAGCCTCTCTCTTCCAATGCCAAAGCTCCCTGCCGGTTTCCTCGGTTTTTGGTTGCTATAGCCGAGCTTCTCTCTTCAAACACCAAAGCCCCCTGCCGGTCTCCTCTGTTTTTGGTTGCAAATTCAATGCTCTCTTTCGTCATTAACCCAGAAATCAAACTGCTAACATTCTTCTTTCTTCTTCCTCAATCGCCTTCTTCTTCTCTTTGATAGTTGCAGCCATTTTCCTCTTCTTCTTCTTCAATGTTACAACTGCTTCTTCTTCTTCTTAAATCTCTGCAATTTCCTTTTGTGACTAACGACCACCACATACCTTCGTTTTCCAGCTCCCTTTACTCCGACCAGCTCCCTTATTTATAGATGTAGTGAGCCTTCTCGAAGTAGACGATTCACCACCCATGAACACTCTCGACCGTCTCTCCATCGATAGCCTTCGAAGACCCCCGAATTTTCTTGTTTCTCGTCCGAAAACCCCTGAAATTTCTTGACCGCCAAAACCAACTTCGTTTGATTTTTATTATATATATATATATATTCAGTTATATACTCATTTCATTATCTATATACATTTATATTTGTGATTGTATTTTTATTTTTCTAATTTATTTCTTTAGCATTTCATGATCAATACACACCTAATTTAAGTTTCTTTGAATTATCTAATTAATTAAATTTTCCTTTTTCAAATATATTTTATCTCTTTATTCTTAACATAAATTACCTAATTTCTCAAAAAATAATTTTATTTTTTTTCTCCTTTGTACAAAGCCTACAAAATTTGGGTTTGTTACACGAAGCGAGTTTCCCTGAAACACCAAAATGAGTTTGCCCCTTCCGAGGAGATATCCGAAGTAGTACATGGTCACCAATGGCAAACTCAAAGATCTTTCTCCGATTATTTGCATAATTCTTCTGTAGATCATGAGCTGCCTCTATGTTCTGACAAATCTGTTGGATTTTCTCAGTCTGCTATTGTACAAAAGTAAGGCCCAAAACTATTGTGTCACCAACTTCGGCTCAAAAAGTTGGCAATCGGCAAGGTCGACTGTATAATGCCTCAAATGGTGCCATGTCAATACTCTCTTGGCAGTTGTTATTGTATGCAAACTCACACAATGCTAAGTGATCCTCCCAATTACCACCAAAATCAAGAATGCATGCACGGAGCATGTCCTCTACCAAAAATGGGACATAAATCGAGCATCTCTGCAAGCTCTACCAAAAATGGGACATAAATCGAGCATCTCTATCAGATACAATGGACACTAGGACCCCATGTAATCTCACAATCTCTCGGATATATAATCGACTCAGCCTCTCAACTGAATCTCTAGCATGAATCAAGAGAAAATGAGCAGGCTTAGTCAGGCTGTCAACAATAACCCAAATAGTATCGTGTCTTTGCTGAGTCTGAGGTAATCCCATCACAAAATCCATAGTAATGTGCTCCCATTTCCACTCAGGAATAGCCAAGGGCTGTAGTAAACCACCGGGTCTCTGGTGCTCAGCCTTAATCTGCTGGCACGTGTCACATCTCTACAGAAAGGCTGTAATATCTTGCTTCATCCCTGGCCACCAATAAGTACGTTGAGCATCATGATACATCTTATTGGTGCCTGGATGAACGGTATACCTCAAGCAGTGCACCTCTGCTAATATTCCCTGTCTCAGGTGAGGGTCATCTGGTACCTACAATCGTCTCCTAAACCTCAGTGCACCATCACTGTCAATCGACCACTCCACACGAGAAGTGTCGTTTGCCCACTCCCGATATATAACATAATCAACGTCATGAGGTCATACCTCCATGATCTTAGTAAGCAGCACCAGCTGGGCTCTCATCTGTGTACTGACTCTGGTCTCGTTCGAAGTCTCGTGGATACTCATCACTGTCACATAATCAATCATCCTCCACTCTTGAGATATATGTTTAGCCACACAAGCTATCTCAACCTGTACTCTACTCAATGCGTCAACCACTACAGTGGCTTTCCCGGGATGGTACTCAATGGTAAAATCGTAATCCTTAAGAAGCTTTATCCATCTCCTCTGCCTCATATTCAAATCTCTCTGAGAAAACAAGTACTTGAGGCTCTTATGATCTGAATAAAGTGTAAAACGCTCACCATATAGATAGTATCACCAAATCTTGAGTGTAAACACCACTGCTGCCAGCTCTAAATCATGGACGGGTAATTTCTTTCATGTACCTTCAACTGTTGTGAGGCATAAGAAATCACCCGGTCTCCTTGCATCAACACACACCCAAGGCTTTTCCCACATGCATCTGTATAGATCACCAACTCATGGCTGGGTTCAGGTAACACAAGTACTGGCGCAAATGTCAAATGACGCTTTAGCTCAAGAAAGACCTCCTCACACTTATCTGTCCATATGAATGGTACGTCCTTCTGGGTAAGTTTCATCATAGGTGCAGCAATCCTTGAAAAATTCTGCACAAATCTGCGATAATAACCTGCCAAACCCATAAAGCTACGGATCTCCGTCACTGTGGTAGGTCTCGGCCAACTAATAATAGTCTCGACCTTTGTCGGATCAATAGAAATACCATCAGCTCCTACCACATGGCCTAAAAATCGGACCTCTATCAACCAGAACTCGCACTAGCTACACTTAGCATATAGACAGTCATCTCGAAGCGTCTACAGTGCGATCCTCAAATGTTCGGCGTGTTCCTCCCCAGTATTCGAGTAAATGAGAATGTCAGCAATAAAGATAATGACAAAGGAGTCAAGATAGGGACGAAACACTCTCTACATCAGGTCCATGAACATCGCAGGGACATTTGTCACGCCAAATGGCATGACTAGGAACTCATAGTACCCATAACGAGTCCGAAAGGTCGTCTTTGGTACATCTTCCTCCCTGACCCTCAGCTAATGGTACCTAGATCTTAGATATATCTTTGAGAAAACAGTGGCACCTCTGAACTGGTCAAACAAATCATCAATGCAGAATAGAGGGTACTTATTCTTCACTGTCACCTTGTTCAACTATCGATAGTCAATACACAAATGGAGGCTCCCATCTTCTTTTTCACAAACAACACTGGAGCACCCCAAGGTGACACACTAGGGGTAATGAAACCCTTACTCGTCAATTCTTCTAGCTGGACCTTCAATTCCTACAATTCCTTTGGTGCCATTCGATAAGGAGGGATCAAAATATAACCTCAATAATGAAATCGATTTCCTACTTAGGAGGCAAGCTGGGTAAATCCTCAGGAAACACATTAGAAAGAATTTCTAACAATAGGAATCTCATCAATACTCGCCCATGAAAGTCCCTCATCTATGGTGGTTAGACCGGCTAGAATATCAATCTCATACTAAGTTGCCATTCTACCTCAAGTTCTCGATCTATTAGAGGCACTACCCTGAAAAATAATAACAAGTTGTCCTAGTATCTGAAATACGACCCTCTTGGCAAAACAGTCGACGTGTCCATGGTACGCGGCTAGCTAGTCCATTCCTAGTATAGCATCAAACTCTAAGAACTCTAACACCCGAAGGTTAACAATAGTCTCCAAGTCACCCAACCTCAACACACAACCCTCACAAACTAGGTTAGGGTAAATGCGTTCTCTGGCTGCAATACTCAATATGAGCTAGGTGGTTAACCTAAGGGGTTTAAATCCCAATATGTCTATGGCGTGTCTAGAGATGAATGATAAGGTAGACCCAGCATCAATCAACACATATAAGGTAGAATCTAAAATAGAAACAATACATTCTACCAAAGTCATGGTAGCCTCTAGATCAGGCTGTGTGATGGCCTGTGCTCTCCTTCGAGTAACAGTAGTAGTGGATACATTGAAAGCTGGAACAAGCATGGGCATTCATATCGTCTATGCCCTGGCTGACCACACTGATATCATATAAACTGACATCCTTGCATAGCCTGGTATGTCTGGGTTGGCCCATAACCTCTATGTCTTGAATCTCGACCCCTTCCTTGACCTCTACCTCGGGCCCCATACTTAGTCAGTGGTTGTCCCACCGGCTGATATATCTAAACTGAGGTGGCAGCGATCGGGACTAAAGAAGATGGCTGACTCTACTCTCCTCTGGACTGTCCTCCCAAGTACTTCCTCTTCCTCAGGTATCTAACTGCTCGAACTCCACCTTGATAACCTCCTGGAGTCAATGACTGGGGTTGTAACTGCTGCTACGGCTGTACTGTGGCACCTTGTACTATCTGGACCATCGGGTGCTCATCTTTCCCATCAGTCTCAAACTGTAGCACCTACCTTTGAATGTTCTCAAGAGTAGCCTCAGTAGTTGTCGATGTCACCTGCCTAATATTGGCCCTCAGCCTTTGGCGGAAGAATCCTGCTCTCTCCCTCGGGTTACCCACTAACTCTGGTGCATATGCCTCCAATCGAAGAAATATGTGGGTATACTCCCATACCGACATGTCCTCCTATTGTAGGGTTAGAAACTCCACCTTCTTGTGTTCCCTTGCTGTCTTAGGAACATAAGCAGTCAAGAATAATTTTCGAAAATGGGCCAATGTAGTAATCTGACCCTCTCAAGTCCGAGTGGCCTTCCACCAGATTGTAGCCTCATCCTCAAGCATGTGTGTAGCAAAGAACACCTAGTTCTCCTCCGACAACTTCAACGTCTCAGCATTCTTCTCAATGTTGCGAAGCCAGTTCTCTGCTACGTCTAAACTTAGACCCCATGAAACTCCTTGGGTCTCAAATCTATAAACCTCTTCAGAAGGCGATCATGAGTAGCCTCATCTCCCTGTCTCACTGGAGCTACCTCTGCGTGGTCTAAAACTCTCTCAGGTACAACTAATACAGGGGGTGCTACTAGCTCAACCCTCTGTCTCTCAGCCTCAATCCTATCCAGTCTCTCTCACAATGAGGTTGTTTGGGCTTGAGTACCCTTAGTAGACGCCCTGATCATAGCCTCAAGCCTCTAGATGGGATCTTACTCAAGCTAAACCAGAGGTGGTGGTGGTGGCACCAGCTTCGAGATCCTACGCGATCTCCCACGTCGAGGAGGCATCGTGGTCTGCATAAAACATTCAATTTCTATTATTTCCCCAAATCAAGTAGACCACAACTTTTAGTGATTATAACAAAAGATAACTACACATTAAGATAGCTACCTCCAAGTAAATTCTGTAATCACCTGAGTTCAGGTTCTAAATCTTAAAACTCACTAACTCCCAGTGACAGTCAAATTTTCCTCATGATATGACCACTTTCACTCGGTTCCTCTTCCTGCCAATCAGAAGCTAGAAAGTTTTCGTCCATAATTCTGCTATGCTACTCTAAGTCATTTCTAGGATTTTCCTAACTTTCGCCATTACTCTAAGGTTTCCTAGGTTAATACCAATTGTTATTCTTTAAATTGGAAAACCGTGGGCTCTGATACCAACATTGTTGGGACCCCTTCCCTAGGGAGAAGGACGAACCAAGCGGCACGGTGTTCTGGCAAACCCATTCTCAAATTGAGCTTACCCAAAGTACTATTAAGCTTCTTCACAACACCATATATAACACTATCAGAGTAATCATAATAAATGTGGAAGCAACTGGAACAAATAAGTACAGTAGAAATTTTTTTTATACAAAAGTTAATTATATATACACTATCCTAAATGTAGTTGTAGCAAAATGCCTAATTCAAAATATCTACAATATTTTTCTCACTTTCTATACATTATACTAACTCTCAAAATAGTAAACCACGTGAGGAAACCTACCATAGTAAACACGGTGCGCTCTACGCGATGACCACTTTCTTCCCCTTATCTACAAAAGAAGAACCTGAAATATTAGAGTAGTGAGCCAATTTTGTCCACAGCAGCTCAGTGAGTAATGTAACCTAATCTATAACTTAGAACAAGTATTCTAGAAAAGCAATGTATGAATGCACAATAATAATAATAATAATGCGAATGAATGCAATAGTTAATGAATGCTAAATCTACTATGCAGCTGTGCACCTTCCATTTTGAAACCAGTTTTAATGCAAAAAACACATAAATCAATTTGAGCGAGAGAAACCCGACGGTTAGGCGTATAGGTGACGGCCCTAATCTGGGCCCACAGAATCCCCCCAGGGCACTCTGTGCTAGGTGGTCACTAAATAATCTAGAGGAGCCTCAATTGATAGACCTGGCCCAACCGCACCCCCAGGTACGACAGCCACTCGTCCTCAATGCTCTGCCACATTCAATACCCTAACTCGCACCCGTCCTCTATATTCGGTGCACATTTTCATTTAAATCACATTTAAAGATTATAAATGCATTTCAATATGTAAGAACATTTCATTTATAATAGAATAACAAGTTAAGTGATAAATTAGAAAACACTGCTCACAAGGATGCTCAACTCCCGGTGTGCCTCTAATGACTGGTCGCGTCCCGCTGATGTTTGATCTTGCATGATCAACTTAGTTTCTTATATCTACATAAACCTTGGCTCAAATTCTAACTTTATGGTCTTTGGTCAATCAAAGGATTGACTTGGTCAACTATAGTCAACTCTATATCTAAATCTAACCCTTGCCGACCTGTCAAATCGATAAGGTCAACGTGGTTAACAAGGTCAATTAAGCCTTTATATTGACTTAAAATACTACAAATATGTATTGTCGACATGTGTTCCACTTTTGGTACACAATAACCAGCGATTTTCATAAATTTGGCAGTTCAATACATAAATAATATTTCCTATGTTATATATTTTTCCAATAAGTATTTCTTAATACTATGCAATATTATATAACTTTTATTTTCTCTATTATTTATCATTATTTTTACTCTATATACATTTTTTTCTATATTATGAATTATTTCCCAAATAGCGTAAACGCTAATTTAATATGTCCATTAACCTCTAAAAATCAGAATTTTAGTGTTATTGAGTTCAAAGTTTTATTTTGGACATTTTAGTACCCACCGACTAAAATTTCAATATTAATGGGTATACCTCCTATATGTCGACTTTCAACTACCAAATAATTTCCTATGGTTCACGAAGGTACAAATAATATACATATTTATATTCTACTCGTAAATCTGAACACAATGATATATATATATATACATACATACATATATATATATATATATATATATATATTGTATAGCTTCATTTCTAGGGAAAATATGCCCTAATTTTTAGGTCGCGCAGTAAACTTATGCTTTGTATTGAAAATTACACTATGAAAACTGTAAATCACAATTTCTATAATAATTCCAAATTGAAAAGAGGTAAAAAATGGTTTACTCGAAATGTCAGATTTTCAAAGTGCACGACTCCTCTTCTTTTTCTCTCGTTCCTTTTTTTCTTTTCTTTTTCTTTTCTTTTTCCTTTTTCTCTCTTTTTCTCTCTTCTTTCTCTCCCCCCTTTTTTTTGGATTCTCGGATGGAATGAGATGAGCAAGAAATGAATGTTTGGGAGGCGTATTTATAGGTGTTGGGAGAATGAGATTAAGGTGGGTCCCATTGCATTAATAACATGATAACTATCTTCCTTGTCTCCTTATACCATGAGTCATCAAGATAATCATTTATTTTTCTAATTAATTTTTTTTATCCAACAAAGATGTTTTATCTCTTATTATTTTATTTATTTTTTTCATTATCCACCCACCTCACTATTATCATGCAAATGTATACATAATTATATATAGATAATATCATTTCATCTTATCCCTCCAACTCACCTATTATCTACTTATTTTCTTACATTTATTTTTTTTCTTGCATTATCTTTCCAAGTCATTAGATAAGGATTTAATTTGACTAATTTTTTTTTATTTTCTTAATTATCCATCCAAATCATCATTTGTCTCTTATCCAATACACCTCATACATATTATCTTATTATTTATTAATTTACTTAATTTTTTTTTCATTTCCAACAATAATCCTTTATCCAATATTTTTTATTTATTCAATTATTTTTATTGCTATTCCCAACCAAGCAATCATTCCTCAATTAAATAAATGTACACTTAGTCATTTATTTGCTTCATCCATTAATATATATTTATATATCTCAATATATATACATGTAAAAAATTTAGTCATTTTATTCTCCAATAAATAATAACAATTATTATTTATTTTTTCTAATTTCTCAAGTAATACACTTATTAATTAATATTATCACAAAAAAATCATGTATTACCATTTAATACACACTTTGATTAATACTATTGCCGAAAATTTCGTATTTTTGTATAATCATGTATTTCTCATTTATAATTCATTAATTGATACAAAAAAATACATGTTGAACTCGTCGACTGAATGTCCAAAAATACGGGTCGTTACACCATCCATCTCTGTTGTTTGAGGTTCAACTCCTTCTGGGTATAGATGTATTTCAAGCCCTTGTGATCTAAAAACAACTCAAATTTCTCGCCATAAAGGTGGTGTCTCCAAATCTTCAGGGCAAACACAATGGCCACTAGCTCTAGGTCATGAATAGGGTAATTTCTCTTGTGGACCTTCAGTTATCTTGAAGCAAAAGCAATGGCTTGTTTTTCTTGCATTAGGACTGCGCCCAATCCACTCAGTGAGGCATCAATATACAGTGTGTAAGTAACACCAGGAGTTGGGATGACTGGAACAGGAGCCTAGTCAATCTTGTCTTCAGTTCATAGAATGACTGTTCACATTTTTCATCCCACTGGAACTTAACTCCTTTTCTAGTCAACTTAGTCATAGGTTCTGCCAACTTGGAAAAGTCCTTAATGAACCTTCTGTAATAGCCTGCCAAGCCCGAGAAACTTTTGATTTATGTTACTGTCTTGCGTGGCTTCCAGTTCATAACAGCTTCCACTTTCTTTGGATCTATAGAGATGCCTTTTGTTGACACTACATGGCCAAGAAACTTGACCGTCCTCATCTAGACTTCGCACTTACTGAATTTAGCATATAGTTGGTTTCTTCTGAGAGTTTCTAGTACGATCCTCAAGTGTTCTAGGTGTTCAGCTTTTGACTTAGAGTAGATTAGAATATCATCCACGAATACCACTACAAACTGGTCAAGATACTGTCTGAACACTCGGTTCATCAAATCTATGAAGGCTGCCAGGGCATTGGTCAAATCGAAGGGCATCACGGTGAACTCGAAGTGTCCATATCTTGTTCTAAAGGTTGTCTTGTGGATGTCAGACTCTCGAATCCTTAGCTGATGGTATCCTAACCTAAGATCAATTTTAGAGAAATGAGTGGCTCATCATAATTGATCAAATAGGTCGTCAATCCTTGGTAAAGGATATTTAGTCTTTACTGTAGCCTGATTCAACTTTCGATAGTCAACACATAGTCGCAAGGAAACATCCTTCTTTTTCACGAATAGTACTGGGGCTCCCCAAGGTGATTCACTTGGCCTGATGAAACCTTTCTCCCTGAGCTCGTCCAGTTGAGTTTTCAACTCAATTAGTTCTACTGGCGCCATTTTATAAGGAGGTATGGCTATAGAGTTGGTTCCAAGGTGAAGTTAAATCTTGAATTCTAACTCTCTTGCTGGTGGTAGTCTAGGTAAGTCATCTAGGAACACATCCTCGTACTCACTGACTACAGCTAGGTCGTGAATATTCTTCAAGTCAATAGGTTCTTCTTTAGAGGGTTCCTCAAACTCCTCCGTCTGCTTCAAACAATTCAGCAAGGCTAGGGTTAGACTCATTGGTAGTTTCTGCATATCCTCATTGATTTTAAAGACCTCCCTAGAAAGCAATGTTATGGTTACCCATCTATATGGGCTTGGTACTGGTCTAACCAATCCATCCCCAAGATTATGTCATAGCCATAGAAACGTAGGGTATATAGGTCGATTGTTAAAAGTTTATCCCCAAACCTAAGGTCACAACTACACATCTTTTTTGAAGTCACAATGATCCCTATTGGTGTGGACACATTCAAAGTCATAGGCATTATTTTTGTCACAAGTTGTAACCTATAGCTAGTTTTTCAGAGATAAAAGATTTTGAGGCACCTGAGTCAAACAACAGTCTCACAACAACATTAAACAATAGGAATGTACCTTCTACTACAGCAGCTTCGTCTTCCTGGGTCTCAACCGCGAACATTCTAGCCTAGTTCTAACCACGACCTTGGTTTTGCCCTTGATTGGCATTATGATTTTGTCTCGCTTAAGGTTGCCCATTCTGACTTCCCCCCTGAGTATTCTTTTGTTACTACTGGGAAGCCTAAGCTGGTATAGTTGGGCAATTTTTCACCAAATGACCCTTCTGCTTGCATACAAAACATAATCCCAGCCTCTTACCTTCTTCCCTTGACTCATCTTTGTTCTGACCCTATTTCTGTGGAGCCTTACCACTCTTTCTTTTCTTCTAGGTCCCTTGTTGGTCCTTTCCATTTTTGTTCCTGTAACACCCCGCCTCCCGAGCCCCATCTTTCACGTCATCTGACGGTTCAACTCTCTTTGATCAAAAATCTTGGGATGCCCGGGAGACGGGCCCGTGCTACATTTTCTTCTTCTTGGACCCAAATCTATTAGGGTTCCTGTGTACATTAGTCTATGTACAAAATGACATTATGGAAAATAAAATCCTTCATTGTATTCATTCGAAAATTTCAAGTACAATAATCCATTACAGCGAAAAATAAATTCAAAGCTGAAATACATGATTTAGCTTGGGCCGATGCGCCCTACATTGAAATAAATAAAACTTTCAATAAATAAATCTCCTCGCAAGCTGATTAATTCCC
>JAJIYU010006439.1:0-20601 GCA_030144865.1 Tinospora cordifolia
TCTCTCTCTCTCTCTCTCTCTCTCTCCCCATTTATAGATTTTGATTCATTTCTTACAAATATCACATAAAAGCTTTGACTTGTAGTTGTTTGCAAATCTTGTTAACTAGAATATTAAGGACAAGAAAATAGAATATGGAGAAAGATATAGGAAGGATGATTAAAAGTTCTACTGGATTTTAGGTGTCGTTTGACAACTCTATTTAACCTCTAATTCCACTTCAACTCCAACATCTAACTATGGTATAGGTTTAAGCAATACTAAAATAAGTCCAATGTTTTTGGTTTTCTATTATAGAGGTTATACCTCTAGTTCAAGTACAGGATTGAAACTATCTTCAAAAATTAAAAATAATTTTTTTATTACCCTCTAATTTTATAGTAGTTAGAAGTAGTGTTACCAAACATGACCATAGTCCTTTCTTGTTATTTGTTTCCTCCTTTTGTGTTCCCATTTACTTCATGTGCTGTCTCCTACCTACCTATTTCACAATAGTGATCATGCTGAACTTTCTCCATTTCAATCGAGGGCTTGAGGCTTCTCAGTAAATTAATGCAACATCGGCAATGACGAAAAATATGACTTATCTTAGTTGTTGTGGTCACTCAAAGATACACTTCAGCTCATTCATTTTAATAATAATGATGAGTGGTTAGGGAATTTTATTAGTTAGGACTAGCGCCAATAACTTTACATGGTGAGGACTGCATTCTTTTTTCTGTTTATCATATATCCATTGCTCAAGTAGAGTGTAAGTTTTCCAATGCTTACAATCAAGTTTTTCTCCTAAAGATTATGTCTTAAACAACATTTTTACTTGTTAATGGTTGCAATTGTTGAAGATAATTGATAATGATGAGGCTGTCTTTGATGTCCATTTTCTATGCAAAAATTCTAAACACAACTTTATTGGTTTTTAAGATGATCTTAATTTTTTTTTTTTCTAATTGTTTATTTTGGTAACTGAAATTGGAAGTATATTGATTATCGTGGATACAGAGATGATCTAGATGTTTATGAATATGATAAAATTGTAGGGGACAAAAATCATGGCAATTCATTGGACATCACAGCTTTAGAGATTATATTTACTAAGCTACTGTTTTAGGCAGATGATTTGCCCGGAATAAAAAAAACCTTTTGATTTGGTTGGTTTGTGACTTTTGGAAAAAGCAATCTTATTATAATGTCACCCTATGCTCCAAACTACAATAGTGTAACTATTATTAATAATGATATTAAGAAATTTGAAGGAAATCCCCTTTTATATCTTATTTAATTATCTTTCTTAATAAGCGTTATATAGCTGGTGAGAATTATGATGTGCTGTCCTTATGGATTTCTCTTTCTAGCACTCGAATTGTAAATTTTTGGTTTTAGCCTCATCCTTATTCGTGCAAAGAGAAAGTTGACTCCTTAAAATTTGTTGTTGGACGAAATTTTGTCAGGGTCTTGACAAAAAAAATTCTTTACTTTGATGGTGGGAGCTTAGCAATCAGACTGCTTTTCAAGCTAGTTCAGCAAGAGATGTGAAAGCTGGATTTTTTATTGCTCAATGGGCAATTGTCGGGCCCTGCTTAGCTAGAACTTCATACTTCTAATTAATTCTTTTCCTAACAGTTCAACTAGCATTGCATATAGGAAAAATCCATCATATTGGACACCAACCCATGGTGAAAATCCTAACTTGGCCAAGATTGAATCTTGTTAGTTGTGGCTTGAGCCAAATTTGGTAGAAGCTAGTGAACTAGACTAGCTCAATCATGTGCGCTTCTTACTACTTTCACAGTGGGGGCAGCCTACCAAGACTTGGATCAAGCCTTAAATAGATGTATCAATTTTGTGAAGAAAGATTGAAATTTAGTAGTCGACTTGATGCTGAACTTGAATGGAGCGGCAAAACGTTGAAGTTCATTTTGTTAGATGTGAGAGGTTTCTCATTGAAGTAACTGAGTGCTAGATGAAAAAAAAAAAAAAATCTAATCACGTGTTTAAGAATATAAGGCCCAACTAAGTGGCTATAGTGTTGGTCATTGAATTTGATATTTACATATATTGCCTTTATTTTCCAGGCGACTGCTCTTTTAAATCATGTTCATAGGACACCCAAGGAGTGGAAACTCAATTTTGCTTGGGTTTTTAATCTGTTCAAAACAAATAATTTTGGAAAGTTCATTTCAATGTGGAGGATTTTTGTCAAAGTTTTCTAAATTTGAGAAGTTTGAGAATTTTTGCATAGATGCTAAAATATCTAGATGGTAATATGCGCTAAAAGCTAAAATGGCTAATACGGAAGAATATTTGTAAATGGCCTAATAAAATTAATTTTGTTGAGTTAATGGATTTGAATAGTCGCATTTGATCTCAGTCTCTCTCTCTCTCTCTCTCTCATTCTCTCCCCTTCTCTCTTTCTTTGACAAGAAACAAAAATTTATTCTATTAGTTGTAAGGTATGTAGGCGAATATGTGCAAACAAAATTGAAACTATTAAAACTTTGCAAAATTGGTTGTCTACTCAACCAATCTTTAATGGAAACCCCCCTTGCTAATTTCTAGCATTAACCTTTATAGAAGCCAAGAAAAGAGAATTCTCCTATTTCTCTCCTTTGAAATAGACTAGACGACAACAAATATAAGAGGTACGCCAATGGTTATTACATCGTGGAACCATAGGGTCATGGTTAACCTCTTCCTAAATTTTTTAGAGATTTCACAATCCATGAAAAGATGCTGGTGCGATTCTCCATAAGCCTTACACAAATAGCACAAAGTGTTCAATCCTTGAAGTGTCGTGGAAGGATATTTTCATGATTTTGATCTTTCCAGAGGCAATGGTACAACCAAACAATTTGGCCTTTGAAGCAATATAAGCTTTCCAAATGAATTTAGAAGGGAATTGAATTGGAGAGGGGTTGGAGTCTTGAAGGATTTAGAAGAGAACTCCATGAAGAATCCAAAGGGACCATAGCTTGGCAGCCAGCAGTAAGTTGGCCCAATCTCTAGCTCAGCCTTCATCTTATTCAGTGGCCAAACGCATTATCACTCCCATCATATAGGCCTACTTCTTTGTTTTGATTTTGTATTTTGTGGTGGCTTGGTTCTAGAGCATATATTTTACTAGTTTGACATTTCATCTAGCTTAATTTATTAGTTTATTATTTCGGTGTATTGTAGTTTCAATTTTTATGGGATTTTAACTAATAGAAGATGATTTTGGGAACTCTTCAGTGTGTTTGTAAGTTTTAGGCTCATTTAAACTCGTTTCTTTATTATTGTGTTTTTATCTTTCTATGGGATTTTAATTAATAGAAGGTGGCTTTGGGAGCTCTCTTGATATATTTGTAAGTTTTAGTCTCATTTAACTTTCTTTCTTCTTTACTATTGTTTACTATCGGTGTTTTATAGCTTAATAACATTATTTGTTCACTTGCAATTTTGTTTAATTTTTTTTTTAATTATTATGTTGGCGGACGAAGTTTAAAATAGTGCATAATTAGTGGCAAATTTCTAGGGTTTCTGTTGATAAAAGAGCATGTGATACCTTTCGTATTGAAGCTCATCATATTTTCTCAAAATTTATTGCGTATTTTTATTTTTATTTCAATTGAAAATTTTAAATTTTAGCATGGTTAATTGAATTTTGTCAAAGTTTATGAATTATATTGATTTTTTTTTGTGTAGTATATTTTATTCAATCTGCACTTTGAATATTCAAAAAATTGAAAGAAACCAAAATTTAGCAAATATCTTTATTTATTGAACCATGCCTATACCTTCATTAAGTCAATTCCATAATTCAAAGAAATCTCATTTGTCCATGAAATTCATACCAAAAGCTACAAGATCACCTATCATTAATACCAAAATCCTGATATTTTTCCTTTTCAAAGGAAATTGACTTCAATTGCATTAGATCTATTCTTTAGAGTAATATGATCACAATCTTCATTGAAAGAGTTTGTCAAATTACTTCTCGGATACAACTTTTCATTCATTGCCATATTTGCTCTATTTGATAGCAAAAATCAACAAATTTCTTAACTTTTAATCATTGATTAATGATAATTCAAATATTTGATAGAGGATGTTATTATTGATTGCTGATTATTACATCATGGTGTTGGCACTCTCCAAATATGGTTTGGGTAAGCACAATAATTTAAACAGTGCTTTAGCCAAACTATGGCCAATCCTACAATTTGACAAGTTTAAGCCTTCAAGTTATGAGTCCAAGCTTTGAGTATACCTTTTTCTATATATTTTCTACTTAACTCAAGAAAGCGTTTTTCTGGCTACAAAGAATTTGCTACACAATTCGACTTCCCCCAATCAAGTCTTTTAAGGGCTAAGTCAACATTTATATTACAAGGAGTACATATTTTGTTAATTATCCTATTCATGTTAATTTCCCTTCTTTTTTTCCTGTATGTATATATTTTTTAACCCCGGTCATTTTTATTGTTAATGCATTTATATACACTCTATTATTATGATTCTTCCTTTTACATATGCCAAAATGATTTGTTTTCCTTGTGTTTCTATTTCTTCTTTTTTTTATATACTGGAAACACATTAATCAACTCATTACCTTTTCTAGTTTAGCATTTCTTATTGTTCCCTTCTTTGTGATTCTTTTATTTAATATCTGATTACTTGTTCGACACATTAGTGTTGTTAACGTACATAGCAAACTTGAGTATATGTAGTTTTTTTTTTCTTAATTTCTTCACTTGAAGTGTAATTTTCTGTTACACTCAAGGAACATGTAGTCCGAATCCAGCAAGATTCTAATTTAAGGTTTTTTTTTTTTGTTAAGTTTTTATCTTTACATGTTTCTAACTTTTGTATCAAGTAGACTTATTGTTTAAACAAAATTCCTACTCTTATTAAGTCAATCAATCCATGCATATCATTTAAAACTTTCATCTGTTTCATAAATTAAATGACAGGTGTGTACCACATATTTCTGATGGTTGAGTAGGCGTGAATGTTATAATCTCCAGTGTGGTGATTTCTTAAAGTCATTTCCTTATTAGAGAGTGACCGACCTTTTGTTTATGTGATGATTTGTTGCTTCTTTTGGATTCAGATATTCATATGCAATTATTATTATAACAACAATTACTGTATCTGCAGCATCTTATGTTAATTGAAGTAGTAATTGTTGTTTGTGTTTATAGAATGTTGTGTACATGTTTGTACAGATTTAGTTTTATTTGGCTTGCCTTGTCTTCAATGTAACTACATTTTAATTGTTGCATTTATGGGTTGTATCATTTATTCATATAGTCTGTTTCTAAAAAATTGTTGGGCTTTAAGGATATTGATTGTGGAAATTTCATAAAGAAAATAAGGACGCTGGCACGCTAAAATTGAAGCATTGTTTTCAACCAAAATAGTGAAATCATCCAAATAACTGCAACTGCCTAGTATAAAAATTGCATTTTGTTTCTGTTATAATTATTCATTTAAATGACTTTTGTCTTATGCTATAATATCTCCGTATAATTTTCCAGTGATAGTTAACGATAGAAACTTTTTTTTTTTTTTTTTTTGAAAAGAGTTAACAATAGAAACTTAGGCCCTGATTGTTTCGTGATTTGCTTACAATTTTCTGAATCAGAAAATTTGAAAACCCAAAAAAGGATATTTAGTTTGTTGAATCCAGAAAACAATATTTTAAGAATTTAAGGTAGAAGCAGGTTGTTTTTATAAAAAGATAAAACGTTGCTTTTGAAATTTCACTTTTAGCTTGTATTTCAGTTCTTTAATACAAATCAAAGACAACATTAGCATTTGGGAAAAAAGAAGGGGACAATATTAAACTTAAGAAAACTTATTTTGCTTCTATAAGGACAGGTGAAACTTCTAGCTCTAGCTCATTCTTTGGGGTGTTTAAGAGAGCAAAATTTGAATGGAGGGGAAAATGGTTGCCTAAGGCTTTGATGTTTGAAAAGATCTAGGAAGGTATTTTGATTCTGCTACCTAGTTTAGTTGAACATTGAGGCATCCCTTATGCATGCAAAGCTTTATTTGTGCACGATCTTTCTTACTATATTGCTGATACTTCTCATTTGTGCTTCTTTCGTTAGAATTGGGGGCCGAGAATTTCATCCGTAGTTGGATATCTATATAAATACTTAGGAAACAGTGGAATTCTCAATCAGCTTTTTGTTTAACAAATTTTCTTTCTTAAACTAGGCTTTTATTGCCTTTCGAAATCTTATTATTTTATAATTTGTTTACCATCTCTTTGTCTCCTGTTGCCATTTGAGACAGATTGTGGAATTATGGACCAAGAGGAACTTCAGATGTGATTGTGGAAATTCAAGGTTTGGGGAGTTCTACTGTAAACTTTTTGCAAATAAAGATCCAGAAAATGAGAAGAACTCTTATAACCACAATTTCAAAGGATCATATTGCATATGTGGTCGCCCTTATCCTGATCAAGATGCTGAAGAACAGGTGGAGATGATTCAATGTTGCATCTGTGAAGATTGGTTTCATGAGAATCACCTGGGACTTGAGTCTAATGATGAGGTTGATAACTTGAAACTTTTCCTTTGGCCAATTTAATTTGTTTAATTTGTTACTCTTGGAAATTCTTTTACTTTTACTTCAATGGTCATGGTTAAGTCTGATTCATTTATGCATTATTGTGGACCCATAGAGAAAAAATTCACACTGCATTGATATAGTGGACCCAATATATGGGTCATACTCCTGATTCCTGAAATGACTCAAATGTGTCATTTTTTTTTTAAATTCTAAAATAGTTCTTAAAGCTAATATATATATAGTGGACCCAATATATTAATGTGTTAGTATTGAACTTCATAGTTTTTTGTCATTGAATAATCAATGACATCTAATTGATGTAGTTCTTATTGTGCTTATCCTCAAGAAAGAATTTAGGTATTGTTGGTTGGTGAAGTAACTTGTTTTCAGCAATTGTCATATAAAGATAACAAGGGGAAAACATTCTAGTTGGACCCTTCAACATGTCTCATAAGCCATGATGATACAATAGAACCAAATTGATTATCTGGGTAATTCAGCTTTTCCTTTTTGCTAATTATATCCTTTTTTTTTATAAAAAACAAATAATTTTATTATTATGATTATAATTACAAGACTGCACAAAGAAGATTACATGCTAGAAGTTGTATCCGTTGTTTGTAGTGGTAACTTTTTATAGTTTATATTTGTTTGTTTTATTTTTTCTGCAAAGGATGTCTATTAAAGAGCAGCACACTTTCTTTTTATATTTTGTCGACATGAGGTAAATAAGTGTGTTATGTTAACTCTAAAGATGTGGAGAGGAATAATAGGGTGTCTTATGATAATTCTAATGAGCTCGATTGTCTTTTGGGAGTCAAATAATGTTCTCAACTAGTTCTTGGGTGCATTCTGCTTCCTCGGTTGGGATTTTTCTTTAAAAAAATCTGATCGGGTTTGTGATTGGGCCAGGTGTCTTCAGTATCTTTCAGAGGTCTCTGTGTTGTGCTCCTTCAGGATGTTTCCTGTTTTTCCTCTTGGGGCTGCGTATTTGCACTTCTTGTGCCTTCTGTATGTATGCACATTGTTTCAGGCACAAAATATCATATATGGTTTTTGATGGCAAGAAAAAAGGGTATTCTAATGAAAAGCTATAAACTGTATGCCTACACATTGTTGCTCCTCAAGATTAACCTTGAAATGCACACCTCAAATCTTTATTCAAACATGATGGGAACCCAACAATTCATTAAGCCATATGTACAGTTACTGTATTAGTGTTTTTGTCATTGCAAGATATATCCTTTTCTTATTTTCTTAGACTTTTGGAAGTCCAAAATAAAAGCAAAAGTTTCCCATGTCCTTTTCTTGTTCACAGATACCAAGAGATGATGAAGGAGAACCAATATATGAAGATTTCATCTGCCAGACATGTGCAATTTTGTGTTCCTTCTTGACTCTTTATCCTTCGTCCATTTGGGCAGCAGCTAAGCATTGTGATGCTCCAGTGAATGGTGATACAGATCCTAGCATGTCAACTGGTGCCCCTTCTGTTTGTACATCTTCTGTGATTCTTGAGAAGAGCATTCCCTCTTCTGAATCTCTAAAAGTGAATTCTGAAATTAGTGGTGCTGATTCTACTACTATACCAGCAGCAGATATTATGATCACTGGACAAACGTCAGAGGAAAACACAGACTCAAAGAAGTGTGCACCAATCGTTACTTCAGGTCTTAAATGCTTACTTGGAGTGCATTTGCGGGTCGCTCAACTTGGTTCAGTGAAGAAACCTCTTTTTCTATCTAAAAGCTGGAGAGATCTTCTCTGCACTTGTGCATCGTGTCAGGATTTCTATGCCCTGAAGGGTGTAAGCTTTCTGATTGATAGGGAGGACTCAATTGTGGAATATGAGAAGATTGCCAAGCAGAGGAGGCAAGAGAAGTTGCAGCAAGAGGAGGGAGAAGAACTAAATTTCTTGAATAAACTTGGTCATGTTGAGAAAATGGAGATTCTGAGTGGCATTGCTGATATGAAGAACGAACTTCAGTCCTTCCTGGTATTGTAATTTGTAACTTGTTGCTCGATTTGTGCCAAATTAAATTTATTTCGAATACTAATCCAATGGGCAACTACGTAAGGTTGCTTTAGCAGTGATAAATAAGAGCTGATTTAGCTTCTTTGCATGAGAGAAATGCATATTTGTGATTTTCTTTCTTTTATCACGTATTGCACAAATTTACAAAATCAGAAGACGATGAGGGACTATTTATAGGCTTTAAGTTGGTCTCTGCTTATGCAGTGGTTGGCACAGCAGAAAATAACTTTTAATCATTCTTTTAGAAAGTTTCTTGATCATTAAATAGCGTGTTCATTTTCAATAATATTTGTGCAGGAGTCTGTTGACCCCTCGAAGCCAATTACTTCTGCTGACGTGCACCAGGTCTTTGAAAATCTTGCGAAGAAGCGCCAAAGATTGTTGTAAGTCTCTTTTCTGCATTTCTCTATACTGTAGTTGTATGTATCAAATCTATCTGTTTCAAGTTGGTTCAAATTGGATATGGACTCAGATGAATGTTTAAGATTAGACTATGCTGGAAAAAGGTTTTAATCTATAATGTTTGACTGCTACAACATATCATTATTGCCGAGGTGAATCTATGGTCTCCTATTCCTTGGCTTAAATACTATGTATATCTGTTGGCTCCATGGTTCAGTTTTAGGAGCTTTTTTTTTTTGGACAGGACACATTGTGGATAGATTCCAAGAATGCTATAGCAGTCAATTAGAAACTTCTTTTTTTTTTAATTATTATTATTATTTTTTGTGCCAAAGGGATACTTAGTGTAAATACCTTTTATCTGTCCACTTGCAACACTTGTGCATGACTAGTAGATTTGTGGAGTTTGGTACTTGATATGACAAGTGTTTTTAAGGCAGGACCATTCTTAAGCCACAACCAGCCATTGCCTATGCCCCCTATGCCATTTTGAACTATAAGTACCTAAGCAATACTTAATGCTGACCATGAAGCACTTTGAAATTTTTTAGAATTTGTCCCTATTTTCCAATGCTATTTTTTTAATTTTATTTTTAACATATTGTTGCAAATGTTTCCATTTTATGGCTCTTGAAATCATTATACTTTCATTGAATACAAATTTTTCTTATATATTAAAATGGTGATTTGGTTTTTAATATATGGGCATTACCTAACCTAGGTGGGGACAACGGCCAAGGCATCACCTCAATGCCTTGAAAACGTTCATTATGATCCCTGATCCTACATTGGAACTTGTAAAACTTAGCAACTTAAAGTGGATTGGTGGGTTGAGTGTTCCAATTGGAGTTGGAGACAAAATAGGTGACATGTGAGAAGTTTGATTAATACACAAATCAAATGAAAATTTAGAATTTTCATTTAGGAATGCAGGGGAAATTCTTTTCAAGATACAAGAAACTTGGATGGCCTAATTAATAGTGTCTAAAGGTGACAATTCGTGTCATCGTGTCATAAACGGGTCATGTCGTAAACGGATATGACCCATATAGTGCAAACGGGTTGTGTTGAAAACGTGTCGTGTCATAAATAGGTCGTGTTGTAAATGAGTCATAATTGTGTACCTGTATATAATCTATTTAACTTTTTACAATAAATTTTTAAAATTATTTTTTATAAAAATATAAAACTTATTAAAAATAAATTAAATTTTTTAAAAATTATTTTTTTAACAATAATAAAAAAGTTATATTATCAATAAATTAATAAATGTATTAATTTTAAATTAACTTATTTATAATTTTTCTCTTAACTTATCCATAATTATGTTAAATAGGTCATTTTCTGGTTTAACGAGTTAACCTGTTTATGACTCGAATTTTAATCGTGTTTAATTGTCTTCAACCCGTTTTGACCCAAACCCATTTATACAAAACCTAAACTCGTTGAATGCGTGTTGTTTCGGGTCAGATTACTATGTCATGTCACAAATTGCCGTCCCATTAGTGCCGTAACATAATGACACTATCATTATTGGACTTAACAACTGAATTAGAAAAGAAAACTAGACTGATTTGAGGAACACAACTGTGTTCTCTTGAAAGAGAGGTCACATTGAGAAAATGGAAACAAAGTTACAATCCTAATTTGAAACCAATAAAACAGAATTGCGAGTTAAGTCACTTGTAACATGGACTGAACTTGTATGAACCACCTTTGTGAGTGAGTCATCAACTATTTTAACAGAAAAACTCCGTTGATATGGGTTGTATTTAGTAAAGATACTTGCATCTCCCGTCATGTGATTTGAAGCCCCTGAATCAACCATCCAAGGACTCAATTTTCCTTTTGTTTACATGCAAGGCAATTCAAAAGTTGCCTGTTTGAGCCAATGAACTAGTTTGATCACCAGATCTTGCTGTGGCTGATTGAATAGTTTGCAAAGTAACTTCAGTTTTTCTTTGCTAAAGAGGTTGGAGTCATTTGAACTTAAGGCTCCATTCATAATTCTGCATGTGGTCACTGTGTCATGGTTCCCTTTTTCATTTTAATGATTTTTTTTTTAAGTGTGTTCATTTTCTTCTCTACTTCATACATGTACAATTACACATATACATGCATACCTGTTGGCAGTGGCCTAGTCACCTTAGTCAACTTTCCTCATAATTCTACATGTATACCTATTGGAAGTGGTCTATTCATCTTAATCAACTTTTCCTTAAATCACTCTATAATGTTTTCACCATGTAATCCATTTCCACTTATATATCTTGGTCTTTCTACTCACTTTTCTCAACATTGTTTTCTCTATTATTCTTTTGCTTGACATTCAGCTTCACAAAGGACAGTTATCTTGTTCCTACTCTTAAAATTTCTCTTTGCACTTAGTACTACATCTTGTACTTGAAGACCAGTGTTGAGTGAACTCTCTTACTTCTGCAAATATTATATCAGTTCATGGTTAAATAGTTGGCATTTTTCATTAAATACTCAAAGCACATCTGCTCAAATATAAAATGCAATCAAACAATAGAAATTATCCTATGAACTGGAATTATGACACCAGGTCTAGTACACTTCAAAAAGGCTAGCCATTTTGCTACTGTTTAAAGTATCTACATTTGCTGCTGCTCTAATTTACTCAACGTAATGGAAGAATGATCTTGATTATTTGTTAAGGAAGAGATCTTTATTATGGTTTAGCCATTTTGTTTTAAAGATTTGGCTAGCATACAGAGTTATAAAATACAAGTTAATGTATGGCACTTTTCCATAGTGATTTCAAATGCTTTCTGAAGTAAAATAGAACATGATGCACAGCCATGAGATGTTTATGAAACTCCTACTTACTGACATTACAAGTGAAACTTCTATGAAGACTTCGAAATGATATTTTAGATTGGGATATTTGTTTGATTGAGCATCCTAGTCATTGGAGCCGGATGAATGGTTAGAAGGGCATGGAGCAAGGGTGAAGTTATAAGATTATTCTTTGGTCTTTTGTAGTTGCGCATGATGTAATTATGCTTACATCAAGTCTTTTGCAATAAGTATATGCGCTTGTGTTGTATATCTTTTGCAAAGGAACATTTGCATAAAAATGCTTTTTAGGAATAAAAAATTTTATGAAATAGTATCAACCAAATTCTCCAAAATGCAAAAAAAACTACTTTTCTTCTGCAGTTTGGTTTAAAAGTAGATGTTGTCTAATGCTTTCAAAACTACTTTTGGTCCAAAATCATTTTGTAAATGTTGAACTAAAGAGGGCCTATATAAGATTATTGGGCTATAACTTCGTAGATGGATAGAGTGAAGTATTAACATTTGATGGTAATAATAGAGGTAAAGTACAATATAAAATGACATGGATAGAGATGCCTGGCAAAGATATAATTAGTAAGATAATTGTTGACTTAGTTTTTGATTGAATAGAGCTGAGAAAATATATTCATATAGTCAATCATATACCTTTTTTCAACATTTCATAGATCCACACAAGGTAACATGGGAAATATTGCCAACACAATATTAAGGAACTTGTGGAATATGCAAGCCTGCAAAGGACTTGCATGCCCAATTTGCCAATGAGCTCACACTTGCTGACTTGGACCTTACAATCATAATTATAAACATCCAATAGAATTAATAGAAAGAGTCTAGGAGCTTGCAACTAATAAAGAAAATGATAATTAAAGGATTATGAGCCCTCTTTGGTTGAACATTTATAATATGCTTTTAGATCAAAAGCAGTCTTTAAAAGTATTTAACAATATCTACTTTTAAACTAAATTGTAGTAGACAAGTAGTGTCTTTTTTTTTTTTTGCTTTTTGGAGAAGTTTGGTGTGAGTAGCTGTATAAATTTTATATTTTGCAGCCTATAGATAAATTTTAACCATTTTCTCCTTTCATAGCGTGGTTCACGTATGTTATGCTTTTGAAATAGCATCAAAATCTTTCAAGATATTCAATTATCTTTTAGACTTTTCTTGAGTGGGGGAAAAGTTCAAAATTTAATTGCAGGACATTTAGTTAAATAACTATGTCATGGATGTGATGGGCAATGTAAGCCTCTGTGCCATTGAATTTTCTTGATTAGTACAACTTTTGCAAATGGACTTCTAGAGAAATCGCTTTTTGAAAAAAGCGAGTTTTACCTAGGTTGTTCAAAAAGTAGAAAACTGCTTTTTCAACTACAGTTTGGCTGGCCAAAAGCAGCTGTTGACAAAAGCTTCCAAAATTACTTTTTGTCCAAAAGTGCTTTGTAAAAGTTGTACCAGATAGGGCCTTAATGAAATTACTGGAAAACATTATGCACACTTGTAAGTCATTATATGAAAACTAGTTTTCCTGATAGAAAATTGCTGCGAACAAATAGTAAACATCCTTATTTTATTAAATTGGAATTATTGGTAGCCATATATCTCGTGATCATAGCTTTGAGAGCTAAAAAATTACTTCTACCATACTTCCTCGAGTGTGGGCGAGGAATGAGGATTAATCAATCTTTTCTGTGCTTTTTTTAAGCTAGAAGGTTACTAAACTTTATAGGTTGACTACTTTGTTAGCATGTTAAAATCAACAGTCTGTTAGTTGGGCCAATGGTTCAAGGCTTTTGGCAAAAAGCATGAGATTCCGAGTTCTATTTTTGTGTTGGTCGCTGACTCCATTTCTTGCTCAAACAACCAGAGGCTTAAGTAGATTAGTTGGCGAAAGCCTAGATAATACTTAGTTGTTAAAAGATTATTATTATTATTATTATATTATTATTATTATTAATGTCACATTGTGTATAGTGCCCTTCATTATTTAATAGATATTGCTATCCTCCTCGTCTCTCTTTTTCTTATTATTTGCCTTTGATTACTAGTTTTGTTTTTAAACACATCACATTTCAAGTATACATCCTTTCATTCGCCTTTTCCCCCTAATGTTGAATATGAACTATTTTTAATTTTTAACAACTATTGTTATCTCTTGCTGAAATGTAATCAACCCCTACAGCTGAGAAAAGGCTTTATTAAATTAAGTTTTGAGAGTTTTTGAATTATTTAGATCAAAACTAAGGATAACTGTGAACAATTCATAGATAAATGTGAAGAAGATATTTGGAATGTTATTGAAAAACTTGTTCAAAAAGTTGAAAATAAATAAACCATTTGATGGAAAAAATTCAGGGGTACATGGTGGGTCATCAAACCTAAAGTTCTGCAGTGGTTGGGTTCTTTTGGTAGGTAATATTAAGAAGACAAGGCAAATTGGAGTTTAGATTGAAAAAAAAAAATCATCCAAATAATTTGATAAAAAATTGAAACAATTGTCAAAATTTATTAAACTTCTGTAAATCCCTATTTTTTTATTTAAGAAATGTACAAACTTGATAAATTTAGTGAAATTTCATAGAGATGTTAAAAAAAATGTTATTACATCAATAGAAATCAAAGAGATTCCAAGAATTATGTATTATTTTCAATTTCAACTAACACAAAAATATAAGATTTTTATAAAATAATTTAGTAAGGTAACAAATTGTGTAGTTTATGTAATATGCTTTACTAAAAAGAAAAGAAAATAAGCAAATTAATAAAGTTAAAATATGACAAAAACATAAAATAAATTCAAAGAGTTTCCAATGCTAAAAAGTTATACATTTAATTAATAAAATTGAAATTAAATATGATGAAATCCAAACTAGCAAAGTGTATGGCTGAGAAGAAAGCCACCACAAATTTATATATCAAAACGAAGAAAAAAATTAAGGTCGAAAGCTAAAATTTCAAGTTCATCAACTCACTCGATGCTATTAATTTTGTTAGGTTATTTATTGGTATTTTTATGTATTAAAAATGTTTTTTTATACTATAATAAGTCAAGATATATAAACATATATGCTAAACTCTTCAAATTTCTCTGATTTGTTTACTTTTTAAAATAATTTCTCATGTCGAATTAAACTTATTAGGATTAATTTCATTTTTTAAGTGGCTGAAGTTAAGTCGAAATCAAATTTTCGATCCTTGCCTTTCTACAAGAAGCTTATAGGCTTGTTTGGTATTACTATTGCGAAAAAGACACTTTCTAAATTTCTTTTAACAAAAGCAGTTTTTGAAAAGTAGGAATTAGGTTGTTGAATAGCATCTTCAAAATGCAAAATAATTGTTTCTCTGTTGTAGTTTGGTATACTAATCAATGTTATCAAACTCAAACACTCCCAAATTTGCTGTTTTCCAAAAGCAGTGTGTAAACACTCTATCAAACAAAACCTATGTAAGATTTTTCAAGCTATAGCTTTGCACATAACCATATTGAAAATTTTGAAGTATTATCAATTTGTAGTAATAATAGAGATGGAGAGTAATCCAAGGTGGTGTGGATAGAGATGCCTAAGAAAGATACAATTTTTATTATGATTGTTGACTTATTTTGGATTGAGTGGAGTGGAAGAAACATTTCTATAGCCAATCCTATAACCTAAAATGACATGGATAGAGATGCCTAAGAAAGATATAATTTTTTAATATGATTGTTGCCTTATTTTTGATTGAGTGGAGTGGAGGAAACATTTATATAGCCTATCCTATGATTTATTTATTTTCATCGTGTTATGACATTTCATGCATCCTACATAAGGTTCTATGTGGGCATTTCTAAGATCATATTAAGAAAAGTTATGGAATATGTAGGATGCATGAGTAGACATTGAAGGTGACCTTTCTTGCAAAGTAGGTTTAAGGTTCCCACATATAGCAAGATCACAAAAATGTATAAACAACTGGTAAACTAAGTTCGTAAACACTGCATGACACCCAAGGCCCATGATAAAGATATTTTCATTTTTGTTTTTCTAGTCATGGGATTTGAACACAACCCATTGTTTTAGGTGGGGTACAAGGCCACCTTTACAATTTGATTCCTTATTTTTGGTTTTTAAAGCAGAAATCTATCGAGTAAAAAATAGGAATGAGATCATCTTTCTTGTGGGACTTGGTCTCATGTGGTGTTTGATGATATAATCCCACTGGCAATTTGTTGACCCTTTTGACCTTTTAAGTTGGGCCTTTAGGTAACCTTGTATCTCTAGGACTTTTCCAAATATTGGTTGTGACATTTCATATTCTACAGGTGCTTTGATATGTTGTTAATGCGTACCATGCTACCCTATCTAGGATGTATCATATGTTGCTAAACAATGACCAAACGAGATCTTGATTATGCTCCCTTTATGTAAATTGATTGTTAGCTCAGATCTATTATTTCCACTTAACCACCTCTTGGCCCTAATTTAGGTTGGCTCTAGAGTTTGGCTTTAATAAGCTCATGCCTGCTCCACCTTAAGTTATGTCATGACTTAGATGAGCTATCTGTGATATCATTATTGTTTAGCTTTAGTTTCACAATTGTAATTATTAGCACTTACAAAAAATCAAATAGAAAAACCTCTATTGTTAAAGTTTAGGAGTTTGCAATTTGCAAATAGTAACAAAGAAGAGATTTTAAGCCCTCTTTAGTTGAGTATTTGCAAGTTGCTTTTTGATGAATAACAATTCTGTAGATGTTTGGCAACAACTTTATACCAAGATGTGGCTGTAAAGTAGTTTTTTCAATTTTTGGGGGAAGCCACTTAAGACATGCTTTTCAATGGGGCAACCCCATGAGGCTACCACCAATAGGAAGGCATGCTAGTTCATATGTCCATGGGTGTGGGATTCTATGGAAAACCATAGGCTTACTCGGAGACCTAGGATTGTGGTAGTGGTTACAATTTGTATCTCATGTAATAAATTGATCATATGAAGAGACAAATATTATGCATATAGGGCAAATCCAAACCAGATTCATTTGTTAACTATATCATAATATGCAAATTTAAACACAACACGCTAAATAAATAAATGACCCAAATACGACATTAACACACTATTTAAACATGTCATATTTAGGTTGTGTTTAACCTAACACGACGTATATATTAACAAATTTGATTTAACCTATTTATAATCTCTTTAACCCAGGTATAACTAATTTTTAAAATTGTTTTTAGAAGAAATATTAATAAAAATGCAAGACATAAATAATTTATTAAAAATAAATTAAATTACAAATTTTTTTCAAAAAATGTTAAGAAAAAGAAATTGTGTCATCAACAAATTAATAAATGCATTAATTTTAGATAGACCTATTTATAACATATTTCTTAACTTGTCTTTAATCATGTTAAATATGTTATTTTTTCAGATTTAATTGGTTGACCTATTTATGACATAAATTTTAGTCTTGTTTAATTGTGTTTAACTTGTTTTGACCCAAACTCATTTATATTAAACTCAAACCAATTAACTTTGTTGGATGCTAAAAGAATCCGCAATAATCTGATTTTTGAGATGTTAGCGGGCGAAGATTAGAGGAAGGCAAGTTGGCCTCTGAAAGGAATGGAGCGGAGGGCCTAAGGCCTTGTAAGATGGGGACCAACTTGGAGAACTCCTTAGGAGGTAATAGAGAATTTTGTGATAATAGAACAAGCAAGGAAGAAAGTTCGTCCTAACGACAAACAAACGACAAGCAGCTGACTGCTTCTTGCCCACACCCCCCTGCAACTGGTTAAAAGATGCTTGATCTAAATTGTTTAATAGGAATTACATAGCAAGTGCTTGTTGTTTTAGAAGAACTTTTGTAAAAGTAGTACCAAACTGGTCTTGAATCTAAGATGAAAGTTTTTCAACCCATGGAAAAATTAGAAACCCTTCTCCTTTGTTCTTGCCTTGTCGAGTTTATGCTCCTTATGGCTTCCAAAAATAGCATCAGATTTGTTCTACAAATCTTTAAGATGTTGAGTGATCATTCTGCTTCTCATAGATTTGGGACATTTAAGACCCATTTGATACGACGTTCACATAAGCACATTTTGAAGTAGTTGATGTTACCTAACTTTTTCCAAAAGCAAAAGAATTGCTTTTCCACTCGCAATACGGTCAAAAGTAGATATTTCCAAATGGGAAATGCTAGGCTAGTATATTTATTTGACACACATTTTTGACATCTATGGAATTCACCAAAATATTTGTCTTGTTCCTTACCCATCCCATCTTAAGAACCCTCTTCTTTTTTTCTTTTTTCCATGCTGGCGGCCTCACAAACAGCGCAAAATCTTGCTTTTAAACTACTAAATCTCATCAATTTTACATTAATTTTAATATTTGTGGGGTCCACGTGTTTTTTCCCACCAAAACTAGACCACCCTCTTCTTCTTCTATCATTGCCCCTTATTTCCATCTCTGCAAAAGACAATCAAATGAATAGTTTGAACCTTAATCATCCATGCTTTTTTGAAATGGATTTATGAGTGATGGGAATTTGAGCTTTGATTTTAAAGGTTATTTTTCTCTCTATAGGTTGTGTTTGGTATGCCACATATGATCTGATTATTTTTGTAGAATAGGGTAAGATGAAATTAGATTATTAGATGAAGAGAGGATAGGATAAAATGAAAATGAGATTGGATAATATGAGATGAAAAGATACCGTAAGTTTAGTTGACATTGTTTTATTCTACAATAGTAGGATAAGTTGGTGGGCCGAGGATAATTTTTAATTCTATCTCATCCAATCCTGCACACCAAGAAGCCCCATAATATAGATTGATAGGATTAAAAAATAAATGGTAGAACATTCTAAGGTTTAAACTAATTAAAACACTAAGTGAAGCACTGTCGGAGTTTTGTATTTATGTTTTGCTCTGAGGTAGATAGAAGATATTGCTTCAGCTTTTTGAACTTCTCAGTGTTGAAACTACAAAATTAGGAACAACCAGTTCAAAGAAAAGCTAATAAAGCAGGCAAGAATAGAACAAAGACAATAAAGCTATCCAATAAAGTTAAATTTGAATTTGGATATTGCGAAGATAATTTTTGAATACGTTCCAATGCAACTAACTCAGGCTTTCCCACTTATCTTTGAATTCAGTAACTGTTAACATAGGGGAGTACTTGAGAGGATATTCTTTTCCCATGATTAAATGAATTGGGTTGTTAGACTCTTTAGTGATGTGGGGAAATGGTTCTTTTTTTCTTGTTTTCTTTCCCTCCTTTTTCCCTTTCTTTTACAGTGTTGGGTGTAGGGAAGAATGGAAGAAGGGGATAGTCTTATTTTTGTGGGAAAGAGAACATCTGTGCATGCCACGAAACATCAAAATTGATGAGATTTAGTGATTTAAAAGTCAGATTTTGAAGTGCTGATGGGCCTCATAATAATAATAATAATAATGAGAGAAGAGAAAGTTCCTACATTGGATGGCTGAAGACAATTACTTTTTTTTTTGGTGGAGCTCACGGATGTTAGGAACCCGTGTCAAAAACTGTATTCCCCCAACATTTCCCTTTAGCTACATCTAAAATTATTTTAGGTCTGAAAGCACCTTAAGAAAGCTCTACCAAACTGAGCCTTGGAACGTGATAGGATCAGCACAATCTGGCGTCAATTCTATTGTGATTAGTTCCGAGGTCCCTGGTAGGACCCTGGTAGTGAATACATATCTTCAAACCAATATATTATACATACAAATCGCTATTCTTTGGGAGAAAATTGTGGGAAACAATTAGTAAACTAATCCTCAAGAAACTTTAGCAAATTAGAACGATTCATAAGAAGAAACTTGGTGACTTACGGTGTAGAAAATGCTGTCATCCGTCACTTTCGCCTGATTTCACTGACTGGGTCAAGGATTAATCAAATTTGCTTAAGCTTTTATGAGTCAAAAGATTAGTCAATCTTGGCTAAACTAGAGGGCCCGCCCTTGCAAACTTTCTCTTCAGTTTCCACATAGAAATTAACCCTTAAATCGTTGGTAGTATTGATTAATTTGTAAAAGCCAAAGCCTAGGTTCATGAGCTGCCCCCTACGGGCTGACCACTTTGCTAGAATATTGAAATCCACACTCTATTTGTCCTAGAATTATAAATAAATAAAAATTCAACTCGCCATAATTCTTACTCAAATTCACATGCAGTATAGACTGTATAGTATATCCTTTAATATGGAATATTGATCCCTACCCCTTTCTCCTTTCCTTCTATTATTTATCTATAATTGCTTTTGTTGCTTTTGTCCCCTTTAGATACTCTTCAAACCAATATATGTATCATTTATCCTTCTATATATGAGTATAATATTTAGAAAGGAAGATTGACAAATTTTTTAGATTGTGTTTTGTCCATGATTCAAAAATAAGAATATATTATAAAAATAGATAGTCTAAAAAATGACTTTTTATTGTTTATTTTTGTTTTTTCGGAACAATCTGCTCTCTGAATGTTTTTTCAAAAAGGAAAAAAAACGAAAAAAGAAAAAAGTGTTTTGAGAATCTTTTGAATTCATTAAGGTTTGATGTTTTGAAAATTTTGAAGGAAATAGCATTAGATTGGAGCGCGTAGTGTATTATTCCATTTGTTCATGTCTTCTACGACATAGACTATGGGGTGCAACAAAGGAAAAGTACTACCGTTGCCCGTTGGACAAGTTCCTCATATCAAATTAGTCAAAGAATTTACAGCTTTTCATGACTAAGGGCTTCTTCGGTGTGTAGGGTAAAATGAGATTAAATAAATTGAATAAA
>JAJIYU010006440.1:0-20673 GCA_030144865.1 Tinospora cordifolia
TTTGAAACGCCTAATGTATGCAAGTGTTTGAATTATGGATGTGCTATTGTTTTGAGTTTGAAAAATGGTTGTTTGATAAAGATCCACTGAGCTGTGTGCTCACCCCTTCCTTTCTTATTTTTCAGGGAATTAAATTTATGAAGGCTATGGAAAGTAGATATAGTTTTTTTTTAGCAAGTTTCAATTCTTTTGAAAATTTCCTTTTAATGTAAGGGCATGTTGCCCAATTTTGATTTAAGACTTCCGCTGAAAGTTAATATTTTTATTTTGAGATTATTAGTCTTTTTGATCAACAATGTACTAGTTTACAGTACAAAGTTAGATACTTTCTTTATTTAATAAAGAAGTTGAATTTCTTTATCTCTTTTATTTTGCCTTGATTTTATTGAAACATTTGTATTCTGGAATTTTATACAAAGGTATGAGATATTGAAACTAAAAGAACAAGTGTGTGTCACTTGTAAAGTAACATGACCCAACCCGCCAATTAGTTAAGTCCACCGTCAAAAGGAATGGTGGTTTAGTCCAACTCTCAAATCAAAGAATGCGGGGGTTGGGGTGTTACACTTCCACTACTCAAAAAATTGCCACACCAATCAATTTTACAAATGTTTTGACAACTAAGGTTTCTTGAACCCTACTATACTTGATTGTCTCATACCAGCCAAGCATAGTGAAACAAGTTCTTCCAAAGTCACTGATCATTCACCAAACATGGTTCATCATTCTTTAAGTCCAAGCTTCCTCCATACCCCCGAATTCCTATGCATCCTATACCACATAGAAACCAGAGTCATAGAATCTTTTAAATCTCGTGTCCTGACCAAACAAGTATTCTGTTCCTACACATTTTTAGTTTCTAATCTATGTCCTAGAGTTTTATGTATTTGATCCATTGAGCCGCCCTTCACTACACCATGTTTCTACATAAGGTCTCTTTCCTTGTAAGGGTTTCAGTCTAATTGACTCACAACCTCTGTCTAGTCAAGATACCACTTTGGGCATCTTTTTCAACTTCTATTCAATTTCTTGCCCTAATTTCCTACCTTCTATTTTTATTTTACGGAAAGTAAGGGTGTTCTTTAAATTCGATTACTCATATAAGCTGGTGGGACAATCTCCAGATTGGGCGGCAAGACCGAAGTCTGTTTAGTAACTACACTTTCTCGGGTGGGATAACCCACCTCCCTTTCAATATTTAGCTTTACTCGGGACAAAGCTTACCCACTATCAGCTCAACTTGCAATCTTTGTATCCAAACAAAATATTTCAAAACATATCTTTTCTTTTTGAAAACACTTTCCAAAAAAATTTTTAATTTCAAAAATAGAAGGTAGGACATTCTAATTTCAACTCAAAGCACATATCAAACTTAGTTGAGTTAATACTTTCTAAATTTGATACCACCATTGGTACATGATTAAACTTTCTAATTCTAGCCCAACAACTAATGTCTAGGCTTGACCTTCTAATTCTTGCCCAACAACTAATGCCTAGACTTTGATACCACCTTGTAACACCCCAGCTCCAGAGACTTTCAATTTGGTTTAACCATAGGTGGGTCGAGGTCTGATTTCAATCACAAGTACACAACTTGCCTTTCTAATTCCTTTATCCCAATTCTTATTGAACACTTGAGCAGACAACCCAATTTATTTAATTTAATTCAATAAAACAACACAAAGTGATAAAAAACTTATTCTTTATTCATTATTTGAATTAAATGAGACAAGGACATAACTTCAAATTTAAACTTCTAAAAAAAAGTGTACACAACTCAAGATAGAAACTTG
Organism: Tinospora cordifolia; assembly: GCA_030144865.1. Taxonomy (NCBI): domain Eukaryota; kingdom Viridiplantae; phylum Streptophyta; class Magnoliopsida; order Ranunculales; family Menispermaceae; genus Tinospora; species Tinospora cordifolia. The sequence continues at coordinate 1,794 of JAJIYU010006440.1, forward strand.
CAGTGAAAATTCAAAACTTGGGCTACATGCCCTTACATTCAAATATATAAACTTTTTAAAATTAGAACCTGTTTAATATCAAAGTCTTCATGTAATTCAAATCCTTGAAAAATAAAAGAGGAAGGGTGAACACATAGCCTAGTGGATCTTTTTCAAACAACCAAATTACTAATTTAGATTAACAACATATTCAAATTCAAGCAGTTGTAAATCATTAGGCATTTCAAATAATATTTTGTTTATAGTTGTAAATTTGACTGAAAGGGTTTCAAGGCCCTAGATGTTCTTTATCAAAATATCTCCCTTGATTGAAAAGACATTCCTTATGCCAAGTTTCATTGGACATAGGGCCTAACCCATATTCCAAGTATTTTGGGACATCATCCATGTGAACTAATCACACAAAGAATACTCACAGTGACCCTCATCTTCATTGTAACAGTACATAACTCTTAATCTCGACATCTTTCATTAAATCTCATAATCATGAATCATAAATTAAAATAAGTAAATTCAGCATGTTTATCATATATACATTCAAAGCATGGAAACAACATACAACATGCATCATACTATAAAGCACATCTAAACATGCATAATCTAAGCATGACATGGTTTCATGATCAACTAAACATGACATACATGCCAAATTGAAAATTAAATCATGCCTATCGTGTTAAACTGAAATCAAGTATACATGAACATGATATTAAACTAAGCTAGTAAGATGGAGGTTTTAGAAATCACTTCCACCTTAATTGCTAGTTTGTAGAAAATTCGGCAGAGGTTCTTTTCTCCCAAACGTCTAGCACTTCAAGCACACTCAAAAATACTGAAAAACTAGACTTCTCACTTTCAAACACTCAAGACCACATGAGAAGTAAGAAGAGGTTGCCAAGAAGAAGGCTAGAGAAAGTCAAGAGGAAAGTGTAAACTCTCTCTTTGGAAGAGGGGAATGAGAGCACTAGGGAGATTCATATAGGGTTTCAAGAGCAAGGGGGGATGGTTTCAATAGCTCACAAGGAGAATCTTTCCATACACTATAGGGGACGGGCATGTGCATCTTTCTAATATTCCAAGGTGAGCATGATTGGACAAGTTTGAAGATTAGGGTTTCTTATTCACAAGATATGATCCTCATTTGATTCCCTTTTTGTGTGTGAGTAGAAAAAGGATTTAGAACACTTGCCAATTCAGTTTGGTCGTCCAAATGTGATCAGATATTGTGTTTATAGAAATTTCCTACTTGGTTTCATTGTTTGGGCATCACACATTGTAACACCCTAATTTTCAACCGGACTTCCATCACATGTTATCTCACGTGTGGATCATCATCCGATGAAAATCAAAATGCTACTTAAAATTTTCTTCTGTCAAAAATCTTTTTCTTTAAAATTAAGTTCATACCCATTAGTTCTCAAGTCAATGTTCATATAGATGTTCCATACAAAATAAAAGATCAAGATAATTTCTCAATACATTCACTGGATTTCTCAATATAAATTATAAACAATGCAGCGGAATAACTTTAAAAATAATTATTAAAATGAAAATTTTTAAACAAGAAAAACCATTTTAAAGATAAAATAAACTAAAATTAAAACCAACGTAAATACATTAAAACAATCTAGTAAAATACATAAAACATGACCTCCAAGCTTCCTATCTTGAACAACCTCCCCAATGAGGCATCTAATTAAACTGCGAGTCTTCTTACATAAGTTATCATACTCTACGTCCAGGTGTACCTGAAAAATAAAGTGGGAGTGAGCTCAAAAGTCCGGTAGATCGTCCCTACACATCACATACATTATACAAACCCAATCCAAAACATTACAAACACTTTCAAACATTAAGCGTTTCAAACATTCATTTGTTTTAGTTGTAGTCTAAGACCAGAAGACGATCGAGATGCCTCTCAGTATTCCCTGTGATCCAATCAAATCTCAAAAAGTCTCGATACCATCTAAAATCAGTTGAGTCATCAGTATCATAGCTTAAGAGAGAGTACTTACTGCAACTCGTACCGTCTCCCAAAGACTTCGAGTTGTCACAGTCAGCTCTGGTTGGAAATACCTACGATCCACCTTGTAGCTCGACAATCTCAAGTGGTGACATATAGGAGATGCCACCTCGATCCACTTCAGGCTCGACAAATTGTGTCCGTACGTGGATTCTTAATAAACCATCGTCTTATTTTAGTTTTACAAACAATCTCAGTCACATCAAACATCACACAATGTACTAGCAAAATAGTTCCACTATGTGCGCAAGTTAATATGATAAGGTGCATGAGTACACAATGGAACTAAATGCATATTTTTCTATTCATGTATGCATGAGTCTTAATAATTCATAATATGTCATACATCATTCAAATAAGTCAAACAATTTCAATCAATTCCCTAATAAGATTCTAATAACCTAGAATTATTCAAACAATTGCTTTGAATTTTAAATCTATATAATACATATGAGCAAGGAAGTCACGCCCACCTGGTTTCACTGATCTTTAGGGCGATCTTACTTTCCTTTGAGATGTTCAATACCCAAAATCTACAATCTGTAATTCAACAATTAATGAAATTCACTAATTTTCCTAATTCACATTTAATCTTATTCAAATTATTTTTAGACTTAAATAATTTCTAAAATAATTATGTAGTTTAAATATCAGTTTCAACAAATTTTGGATTATTGCTCATATTCTAATTAAAATAATTTCTAAGCCTTCTAAATTTTCCTTAATTTAAATTTAAAACTTTAAAAATTTACTTCTAAGCTTTTTCATAAAATTATATTTCTAATAACTAAATCTTTTCAATTTAAATAATTTATTAATATCATAGTTAGTTTAGTTACAAACAAAATAAGACTTCTAAATGTTACACGTTTAGTTTCAAGATCCAACATTTTGTTCTCTTCTTATAAAAGATTTTTAAATTCCTAAAGGTTTACTTTTTATGTTTTCAACTAATTGAATTACTAATTTTTAAACTTCTAATATTGAATAAGACTATTAATAATTTGAAAAATTATACACACACACATATATATTCTTTTTTTTTTCTCAATCCTAATTTAAAAGATTAATTAATTTAATTTTATTAAATCAATTAATCCTTGTGTTAAATCATTAATAATTTATCTAATATTAAATTTATTTAATTTAAATTATTAATTAAATATTCTAGACTAATTTTCGTAATTGATTTAATAAATTTCTATTTGTGTCCAGCTTCTAAATTTCTAATTTCATTTTGTTTTCACATCCAAAAATCAACTAAAATACTTTTAATACTAAAATTTGAAAAATAAAAATTCTAGATCATACCTCGTGCGCAAACCAATGTCTCTTCCTTTCTCCGTTCTGTTTCATGCACTATTAGTAGAAAACCCAAATTCTGGGAATCTTAGTAACTTTCCTCTGCTTTCTGTTCATGACTCACATCTAACACTAGTAGTAACCATAATGGCCAAATCTGAAAATGTTTCTTCTTTATGGTCACCAGCAAACACGGTTCTTCAATCCATTGTCCCAAATCAGAAGATTATCAACTCGTGCAACACCAAAGAACCACACCAAAATGACGCGTGAATCAAAATTAGCAATCACAAATCACCCCAAATTCACAGCACCGCAAGAATTTCTTCACGGTTTCATGGCCAAACGAAACCCCCAAATCAAAATCATCAAACGCACCCAATTCCAAGTTTTAACCAAACCATTTCAACAAGATTCCATTCTCTGTTTTGATCCATGGCCACCGAAACCCCCAGAAATCCAAATTTTTGCTTCTTCAATTCGGTCATCAATAAACCACAAACTGTGGATTTTTCTATTTTCATGATTCACCAACCAGTAGCTGCGATTCCCCCATCTCATTCATAGCTCCAAGTCACCCACACACACCTAACGGACAACAACTTAGAAAATCCCAATCACTCCATCATTCTTCATGGCACAAACCAACTCCTATTCTTCCTCTATTCTCATTTCATGGCAGTAGCAACCACTCTCACACACACACATCTCATCTTCTTCATTGCTGCAACTCCTCTTCTTCGCTTCATCTTCTTCTTTTCGTTCGGCGGCAACAGCAACAGCCGCACCCCTGTTCTTCCTTCCTCTGCTCATGCAACGACGCTCAAGACCAGCAAGACATCACGCAAGCCCTATTTTCTATTTTTCTTCACTGCATGATTTCTTCTTCATTCGGCACCAGGGACAGCAGCAGCAACTTGAGTAATTTCCCCTCTATTCGTGGTTCACAGCAGCTCGGCTTCTTCCTGTTCAAAACAGAGCATCATTAGTAGCTAGAGTTCTTTTTCTTCTTGCTTGCTGGTTCAGACACCAACCAGAGCTTCTTCTTCAACTCCTCTCTTTGTTTTGCTCTCTAATTTGAACGCCCAACAGAGTCTCTCATTCCCTGTTTCAGACGTCTTCAATGGCAGCCCTCTGCTTTTTTTTTTTTTTCAAGCATCTTCTTCATCCAGAATCTCCTGCAATCACCGCCAAACTCAAACCAGATAAATCTGGTTCCTTCTTCATATTTCCAAAAATTTTTTTTCCAGTTAACCATTTTAATTTAATTAAAACCTTATTATAAATTTACAAGTTTATATATATCAATCTCTTTTATTTATTTCATCCCTATTATAAGTTTATATACATTAATAATATCATTATTCTTGTTTATACATTTGATTTTACTTCTATTATATGTGTGAGTATGTTTCAACCGTCCATTTATTCCAAATTCCCAATTACACTTTCACCAATCCATAAAATTTTCTAATGCTACATTTCATCCTATGTATTTTTTTTTCTTCTAGCTAATTCAAGCTAATATTGAATATTACTTTATTATTTTATTTATTTTATGCCTATTCACGATGTGGCATGATTACAAAATTTTGGGGTGTTATACACATACATCACATGGAAACCTTTTCATTTGTGGCATCAAGGTATGTGTACACCCGAGGGTCTATGGTTCGGTTTGTTGCTAAGCTTGAGGTGCATGAATTAGAAATCAAACTAGATCACTTCATGAGCAAGGAAATGATTAATCTTGGTTCTATTTAGAATTGGAGCACCAAAGATGTATCACCTCAACTGCCAAGACTTTGGTTTAATTCTAACTACAAGGTGGGTCAGGCTAATGTTATATTACAAGTACATAACTTGACATTCTATTTCAATTATCTTATGCCTTAATGGAATTTAAGAGTACTTAACTCAAATTTAGGAATCAACTTAAATAAGACAATAATACAAGTGATAAGAGAAATTCATAAACTTTATTAATTTAATAAAGTGGAATACATAACTTAATCTTAAAAAGAAACTATTATAATAGAATATTCAAACCTTGGGCAACATACCCTTACATAGAAATTAGAAACTCTCTAAATTTAATAAGAAAAGGCTTAACTAATATTCATGGTCTTCATGCAAGTCAATTTCCTAAAAACTAAAAGGAGGGGATGAGCACATAGCTTAGTATATCATTCTTAAACAACTAAGTTAATAATTCAAGTCAATGACACATTCAAATTCAAACACTATTATGCATTAAGCGATCCACAAACATTTTGGTTATAGTTGACGTTAAAACTAAAAGAGGGCCTAGTCTCTTGATGTTCTTATAAAGATACCCCTCTTTGGGTGGAAAGACAATTTACGTCATTACTTTCCATTAGAATGCCACATTCCAAGTACCTTGTGCTATGCCCTATACTCTTGGTAAGGCAAACTACATACCCCCTGTATGTGATAATGTCACACCCCGACCCCCAGACCAAACATCATATCTGTCAATCTAATGCCCTGTCGTCGGGCGTCGTGCGGCTCCAAGCTTGGCGCGTGGTCCGCCGAGGCACCGGGCATGCGACAGTCATCATCATCTTTCCATAAACCTCTATATACAAGGCTTAAATCATTTCTTAATTTCAAATAATCACTTTATTCACGCTTCACTAAGCAATTAATTTCAAATTAAATTCACTAGATGTTCAAAATCATATTTATACCGGAAATCAAGATAATAGTAGCGGAAGCACTTTTCGGATAAAAGCTTTCTAAATCATTAAACACTGTTTACATACAATATCTAAAATCATCGATTCATCAATCAAAATAAAAACAATGTTTAAGATGGTAAAACAGTCCTGTAGATACATATACAAAAATATGTTACATGACCCTCCGGTCCAACTTCAAAATATACATCGTAAAAAAACTGTACAAAACAAAGAGACAGTTTAGCAAAAATATCACTCTCTCTCTCTCTCACATCCTCCAATCTCCAATCTGCATCCTCACTGAGCGTTGGGCCCATGAGTACCTATAAAATAAAAATGGGGTGAGCTCGAAAGCCTAGTGGATCTCCCCTACACATCAATACCATTATACAAACGAGCATACGAAACATGCAAACAGTTTTAAATCATTAGGGGCGTTTCAAACACTTAGTCAGTTTATCCGTTACGCTCTAATATCAAGAATTTACCATCTGATATTAGGAATTAACCGAAAGAGTGAACCACCCTCGGTATCCCAATTGTGGCCCTGAACACAATTAGGCAAGACATCTTTATCAAATGGAAGTCTACCTCTGAGACCACGACCCAAGAAGATACTGAAACCAAGGAAAAAATCCTCATGAATTTCCAAATTCGAGGGTCTCATATGGCCGCTCGCAGTTTGGCTTAGTTGGGGATACCCACGATGACGTCCTGGTCACAACCGGATAACATCTACGTCATGTACCAGTGCCCGTCCATCGCCCCGGTACGTGGAGTTCTTAATAAATCTTTAATGTTCTTTAGTTTTACAATCATAGTTTTCATTCCACGCAACATATAGACATGCTTATTCAAAATGCTAACCTAAGCAAAGAAAGTAAACAAACATCAAGCTAATCATAATATCCTAATACTAGAAAGCGAGTAACCAGTCATTAGGATATCATATCAATCATTCCACCCAAAGCATCCATTCCTAGCATAGTACTAAGTACAGGAATTTAAACATGAATCATATTTCGTATCATACATCCGCATAATACTAAAGAGTGAGGAAGAGATAGTCAACCCCACCTGTACATGCCGGAATACTGCTGGATCGTCGCTCCTCGCACAGCAGTCCAATACCGTCAATCTGCATTATTAGACGGTTGTGGTAGGTCAATTTGGGCCTTGAATACACATCTGACCCGACCCTAGGGGTCCGGTATCAATCAGTGCTTTAGAGTGTACACAAAACACTCCAAAACAACATCCAATTTCGCATGTGTACGCCATACTCGCGATTTCCATTTCAGTTTAACACTTAAATCTAGTGTATTAGACTCCCAACAACCATTCAAACATATAAACGAACTAAAGATCGATGCTTTCATTGTTTCTTAGCAAAAGTCCCTTAACCAAACCCTAAAACGGGATTTCCTTTTAATGAATTCAACAACCAAACAACCATCATAAATCCATCCACACTAGTGTCCAAACACACACACAAAGAAATGAAAAGTGCTCACCACGTTTGGCTTGGTTTCTAGCCACTAAACCCACAACCCAAGCTCTCAAACGGGTCTCCATCATTTTGATCTACTAAGCATTGATAACTACTCTAGATGAGATCAAATCATAAAGAAAACTCAAAGGAAATTAGGGAACTCACCTTCAAATCACCCTCCAGTTGTCTCCCCCGAATCCCAAGCCGTTTCAGTGCGAAATGAGAAAATCAGAGCTTGAAATGTGTATATGGATCGCACACGGACCGTAGTCAAAAACAGAGGGACCTCGGTCATCGGACAGATTTTCCTTCGTGGACCGCGGTCAGCACTTTATGGACCACGGTCAGCACTTTACAGACCGCGGTCGATAATTTACGGACCCCGGTCACCCATGTGACCTAGTTTCTTCTTGATTTTTTCCACTGATGACCGCGGTCGACCTTCAGTGACCGCGGTCGATAGTGTGATATCTGGTTTTTTCCATATTTTCCTCCCCAAGGACCACGGTTGGAATCATGTGGACCGCGGTCTGTGCGTAATTGTTCCAGATTTCGCAATTTTCGCACGTTTCTAACTATCTGAATTTTATAATTTATTTTATCTTGGTCAAATAATATACAATGATCATTAAAAACAAGTTTCCAATATTTTTTTTTATATTTATTTAGAATTTCCAAAAATTCATATTGACGTGGACGCATTATAAGACTTAGGCTGATTATAATCTAACCCCCTTAAAAGAAATTTCGTCCTCGAAATTTAAATGAGAAGTACCTGAGCGATGTGTCCAATCAATCTGTCCTGGCGAGGAGATCTGGGTATTTCTTCTGCATCTCATTCTCAAGCTCCCAGGTCGCTTCCTCCAGGTTATGATGCCTCCACAAGACTTTGATTAAAGGAATGTCCTTAGTCCTGAGACTCTGCACCTTACGATCAAGAATCTGCACTGTTGGCTCTTCGTAAGTAATATTATCTCGAAGTACGATCTCATCCAGATGTAAAACATGAGATGGGTCTGGTTCGTACTTTCGGAGCATTGAAACATGGAACACATTATGTACTGAGGACAATCTATTCGGCAAATCCAACTCATATGCACAGGCACCAACCCCTTTGACAATCTCAAAAGAACCAATGTAGCGAGGCGATAACTTCCCTTTCACTCCAAACCGTATAATTCCCTTCTGTGGGCTGATCTTCAAAAATACCTGATCACCGGTTTGGAACTCTGGAGGTCTTCTCCTCTGGTCCGCATAGCTCTTCTGCCTGCTCTGTGCTATAACTAATCTCCTCTTGATTTGCTTCACTAGTAAACTCATCTCCTCAATTAACTCAGGTCCAATGAGTACCTGGTCTTCAAATTCTGCCCAACAGGATGGTGATCTACAGGGTCTGTCGTACAACGCCTCATATGGAACCATTTTGATGATTGCCTGATAACTATTATTATATGCAAACTCAGCAAGATGTAGATGCTTACTCCAATTTCCTCTGAAGTCTAGGGCACATGCTCTCAGCATATCCTCCAATATCTGTATGACCATCTTTGACTGCCCATCTATCTGTGGATATGGTCAATCTGCTCCCCAATTCCTTCTGTAGACTCTGCCAGAATTGAGACGTGAATCTGGAGTCTCTGTCTGAAACTATGGTACTGGGAACACCATGCAATCGCACAATCTCTCGCACGTAAAGCTCTCCCAACTTACTCACTGCATCAGTAGATCGAATAGGTAGAAAATGCGCCACCTTAGTCAGTCGGTCTACTATGACCCAAACGGTGTCTTCTCCTTATGACTTCTTGGCAAGCCGCTAACAAAATCCATCGCTATACTGTCCCACTTCCATTCAGGAATCGAAAGTGGCTGTAATAAACTCGATGGTTTCTTGTGCTCAGCCTTGACTTGCTGACAAGTCAGACAACGTGAGACATATCTGGCAATGTCCCTCTTCATGCCTCTCCACCAGAAATTTTTCTTCAAGTTCTGGTACATCTTGTCGCCCCCTAGATGCATAGTGTACTTACTCAAGTGTGCCTCATCCATTACGGTTCCTTTCGCCTGTCCAGAACTGGAAACACATAGTTGGTTCCCTAATCTCAACACACCCTCTGTGTTAAGGCAAAAATTAGTGTGCTTGCCCTCCTTGACGCCTTCTATTAGCTTTGTAATCCATACATCAGATTTCTGCTCCTCTCTGATCTGGCGTAAGATGTCTGGCTGGCAAGTCACTGCATACAGATATGCTCGTGTATCATGTGTAGCTACACCCAGATTATAGTCACTAATCAGCTCATACATCTGACCCACTTCATCCCTCCTGTTCAACTTCCTACTAAGAGCATCAACACCTACATTCAACTTGCCAGGATGATAGTGCGGCTGAAAATCATAGTCATTAAGGAACTCAATCCACCTTCTCTGCCGAAGGTTTAGTTTCTTCTAAGTGTATATGTACTTGAGGCTCTTATGGTTTGAGTAGAGATCAAAACTCTCACGATATAGATAGTGCCTCCATATCTTCAACACAAACATAATCGCTGCAAGCTCCAAATCGTGCATAGGATAATTCAGCTCATGTGGCTTCAGCTGCCGTGAAGCATAAGCCACTAGCTATCCTTTCTGCATCAGCACTGCACCCAATCCGCTAAGGGATGCATCAGTGCACAAAGTATACCTCACACCAGGGATAGGTGTGATGAGTACCGATGCTGTAGTCAACCTCTACTTAAGCTCCTGAAAGGACTGCACACAGCTTACTTCAAATGAATTTCTCATCCTTTCTAGTTAGCTTAGTCATTGCACCCGCCAATTTCGAGAAATCTTTAATAAACCTACGACAGTACCCAGCCAACCCAAGAAAACTCATAATATCTGTCACTGTAGTGGGTTGCTGCCAGTAGGATACTACTCGCACCTTCTCCGAGTCTACTGTTATTCCCTGTGCTGAGACCACGTGGCCAAGAAACTTGACCTGCTTCATCCAGAAATCACACTTGCTAAACTTGGCATATAATTTATTCTGCCTCAGTGTTTCCATAACAGTCCGCAAGTGGTGTATGTGCTTAGTCTCTAATCGGGAATATACCAGAATGTCATCAACAAATACTACTACAAACTGGTCAAGAAAACGACTGAAAATTCTGTTCATCAGGTCCATAAATGCGGTTGGAGGATTAGTCAAACCAAATGGCATGACCGTGAACTCATTGTGGCCATACCGCATCCTGAAGGTTGTTTTCTGTATATCAGACTCCCGAATCCTCAGCTGATGATACCCCGACCTCATATCTATCTTGGAAAAGTATTGTGCTCCACTAAGCTGATCAAAGAAGTCATCAATCCGTGGCAAAGGGTATCTGTTCTTAATAGTAACATCGTTTAGCTTTCGGTAGTCTATGCATAGCCTCATGGAGTTGTCTTTCTTCTTCACAAATAGGACTGGAGCTCCCCATGGCGACTCACTCTGTCTGATGAATCCCTTCACCATGAGCTTGTCCAATTGAGTCTTCAACTCTATCAACTCCATTGGTGCCATCCTATAGGGTGGAATAGCGATGGGATTAGTGTCGGGCTGCAACTCAATCTTAAACTTTACCTGTCTGTGAGGTGGAAGTCTAGATAGATCCTCTAGGAATACATCTATATAATCCTGTATCACAGGAATACTATGAATATCTGTGGTTCCCTCTGCATCCTCATCCGCTAGCTACCTGAAGTCTCCCTTCTGCTGAATGGCATACAACAAAGCAAGTGTAGGACTCCTAGGCAGTCTCTGAATATCCCCATCGATCCTTAATGTCTCTCCTAATGACAACTGTATAGTTGCTCTCCTCCTCTGGCAATCAATCTGTGCCTGATATTGGGTCAACCAGTCCATTCCCAATACCACGTCGTAGCCACTGAAATGGAGTAAACAAAGATCAGCGGGAATTAGCTGGTCTCCAAATCTGAACTCAACTCCACAATACTTCCTTGAGCTCACTGTCTCGCCTATCAGTGTGGCAACATCCAATGTTACTACCAATGGGCTCGTTACAAGTCTCAATTTACTCACCAAATCTTCTAAAATAAAGGACTATGTGGCACCAAAATCGAACAAGATATACACAACAACACCAAACAACAAAAACATACCATCAACCGCAAGAGTCAGGGCTGTCTGGGCCTCGGTTGCATATAGTTTGGCCTGCTGTCTCTGTCTCATTTGGGACCATGTCTGCGTCTGCTGTGGCCGACTACTCTGTCCTCGCTCTGGCTACTGTTGTGCTGGTGCTGGAGCTCTGGTAGGGCAATCTCTAGCCATATGTCCCTACTGGCCACACGAGAAGCATAATCATGACTTCCTAGCCTGCTCCTTTTGCTCGGTGCTAATCTGACCTGATCTAATCCGCTACTGCTGCCCTAAAGTCTGGGCCTGACCATTAGCAGTAAGTGCTCTAGATGGTCGTCGTCGGTCTCTCCTCTGCTGTGAGGCTCCAGATGTCTGACCTGAATATGGTCTCTTCTGTCTACTCTTGAGCGACTACCCAAACTCTATGTCTCTCTCTACATGTTGGGCCCGCACAACCGCCTCTCTGAAAGTAGTCAGTCTCAGAGGCTTGATCATTCTCCTAATCTCCATCCTCAAACCCTCTATAAACCTTTTCGTCTTCAGTAGCTCATCTACTACCATCTCTGGGCAGAATCTCGACAGCTCTGTGAACCTGTGCTCATACTTTGTCACAGTCAATGTCCTCTGCGTCAGCCTGATAAAATCTGATCGCATCTGGGACCTCCGTGATGATGAGAAGAAAGTATCATAAAACAGTGTCTGGAACTCATCCCAGGTCATCACTGTTTCATCAATGGTCGGATCTGCCACTATCATCCTCCACTAGTAATAGGCTGGTCCCACCATCTGATGTACTGCCAAAGCTACTCTCCTCGGTCCAATCACTCCTAGCAGCGTCAGATGCTTATCCATCTCTATGAACCGTCTATCTGCTGCAATAGGATCTGCTTGTCCCTCAAACTGGCTAGGACGCAGCTTCTGAAATTCTATAGGTAGGTCCTTCTGCACCTTATCATAACTGGCGGACTTGCTAGCTGTCTGTGTCGGACTCTCAAGGGGTACTGGCACTGGGATCCCTGCCTCATCAGGTACAGATGCTGGTGTAAACGTCTGTGCAGGTACTGGAGGTCGTATGGGAGGCTGAGAAAAATCTGTTGGGTACCAACTCATCATGGCGCTGTCCACTGCCCAATCTACTACTCTCTGAATCATGTCTGAGAGTACATCTGGTGACACCGTAATGGCAGCTGGAGCAGCCGATCCGGTAACACCCTCCTCTGTCTGTACTGGCTCCTCAGTAGCCTCACCCCTGGACCTACCCCTATGGGATTTGCCTCGTCTTCTAACTCTTGGCATTATCTTCAAGTCAAAAGCACACTTTCAGTATCCAACAGTGTAATCATAATACAACAGAAAATTCAATAATTTAAATGAATATAACCGCATTTCTACTTTAAGCTGGATACCATGACTTGTACTAATAGCCATTCATTTCGACTCGCCTATGCCCTTCGCGTTCATCGTGCTACTGTGATTCTAAGTTCATGTCTCTAGGTTCTCGATACGTTTCAATAGCCTAGGGTTTTATGCTTCTAAGTCGACAACATTTTATTCAGTTTTGGCTACATGAATTTGTGTGTCAATACTCAAAATAGTGATATCACATATATCCAAAGCAAACACCCAACAATCAACCAAACAATGCACGCTGGCATAATGGAATCCATGTTCCATTACGGCTATTATATATTTATGCCAAATCCTGGTCTCTAAGGATGACGCAAGACCCACCATATGCGATTGTCCCATACTAATAGAATACAGTGCGTGCAAGTTCTTTCAAAGAGTCCGTTCATCGCCCATTGCAATTTTGCAAGTGTCTCGCTCCTTAAAGCAGACGTAAGACCCACCATACGTGACCATCCCATACCAATAGAATAAAGTGCGTACATGTTTTGCCCAAGAATAGATCACTCACCATACATGGTCCGTCATTCTTTATGTCCAGGATTCCTCCATTCCCCCAAATGCCCATACGTCCCATACCACATAGAGACCAAAGGATACCGGATCTTCCTGAATTGAGTCATGACCAAAACAAGTGTGCGTTTTCATGTGATAAGTCTCTAGCTTATGTCCTAAAAACTTTTATTGAGATCCACTGTCCTCAAGACATCCCCCCAGTCTTCCCTAAACCTAAAGTTACAAGACTTGGTTTTTTTACTCAACGGTTGAGTCGCCAATCCGACTCACTCTATTTTCTATGTGACGCCCTCGGTCTCAAGTTTCCCGGATCCTTTCCAAAGTAGCACAACACTCGCAGAGAGTAAAACTCGGCTTACAGGGCTACTATCTAAAGGAAACACATCACTCGTAGGGAGTAAAGCCTCCACCTATAGGGCTACTATCCGTACTCAAATCCGTCTGCAAATGGTCACTTGAGCACCCAACATCACCTAAATCTTTTCTAGACTTCTAGCCACATAGTTACTAGTGGATGACTTTTATTCACTTTTCAAAATCAAAGTCATTCAAAACTATTTCCAGTGAAAATCAAATCTGGTGAAATTTTCTTTTCATTTCAATAACATTATCATGAAAACAGTTCCATCTTGTATTACTCGGCCAGGAAAAATCTAGTCATGCCCAGTGTTATCCAACACTGAGCTCTGATGCCAAAATCTGTCACACCCCGACCCACGGACCGGACATCATATCTGTCAATCTAAGGCCCTATCATCGGGTGTCGGCGCATGGTCCGCCGAGGCACCGGGCGTGCGACAGTCATCATCATCTTTCCACAAACCTCTATACACGAGGCTTAAATCATTTCTTAATTTCAAATAATCATTTTATTCATGCTTTACTAAGCAATTAATTTCAAATTAAATTCACTGGATGTTCAAAATCATATTTATTTTGGAAATCAAGATAATAATAGCGGAAACACTTTTCGGATCAAAACTTTCTAAATCATTGAACAGTGTTTACATACAATATCTAAAATCATCAGTTCATCAATCAAAATAAAAATAGTGTTTAAGATGGTAAAACAGTCTTGTAGATACATATACAAAAAGATGTTACATGACCTTCCGATCCAATTTCAAAATATACATCGTAAAAAAACTATACAAAACAAAGAGACAGTTTAGCAAAAATATCACTGTCTCTCTCTACACATCCTCCAGTCTCCGGTCTATATCTCACTAAGCGCTGGGCCCATGAGTACCTGTAAAATAAAAATTGGATGAGCTCGAAAGCCCAGTGGATTTCTCCTACACACCAATAGCATTATACAAACGAGCATACGAAACATGCAAACAGTTTCAAATCATTAGGGGCGTTTCAAACACTTAGTCAGTTTATCCGTTACGCTCTAATATCAGGAATTTACCATCTGATATTAGGAATTAACCGAAAGAGTGAACCACTTTCGGTATCCCAATTGTGGTCCTGAACACAATCAGGCACGACATCTTTATCAAATAGAAGTCTACCTCTAAGACCACGACCCAAGAAGATACTAAAACCAAGGAAAAAATCCTCATGAATTTCCAAATTCGAGGGTCTCATACGACCCCTCGCAGTTTGGCCTAGTTGGGGATACCCACGATGACGTCTTGGTCACAACTGGATAACATCTACATCATGTACCAGAGCCCGTCCATTGCCCCGGTACGTGAAGTTCTTAATAAACCTTTAATGTTTTTTAGTTTTACAATCATAGTTTTCATTCCACGCAACATATAGACATGCTTATTCAAAATGCTAACCTAAGCAAAGAAAGCAAACAAACATTAAGCTAATCATAATATCCTAATACTAAAAAGTGAGTAACCAGTTATCAGGATATCATATCAATCATTCCACCCAAAGCATACAAACCTAGCATAGTACTAAGTACAGGAATTTAAACATGAATCATATTTCGTATTCTACATCCGCATAATACTAAAGAGTGAGGAAGAGATAGCCAACCCCACCTGTACACGGTGAAATAGTACTCGATCGTTGCTCCTCGCACAGCAGTCCAATACCATCAATCTGCATTATTAGACGATAGTGGTACGTCAATTTGGGCCTTGAATACACATCTAACCCGACCCTAGGGGTCTGGTATCAATCAGTACTTTAGAGTGTACACAAAACACTCCAAAACAACATCCAAGTCCATTGACCGTGGTCGGTCCTGTGTGGACCGCGGTCCACATACGACTTCTCACCCAATAGTGAGATTTCGCATGTGTACGCCATACTCGCGATTTCCATTTCAGTTTAACACTTAAATCTAGTGTATTAGACTCCCAACAACCATTCAAACATATAAACCAACTAAAGATCGATGCTTTCATTGTTTCTTCGCAAAAGTCCCTTAACTAGACCCTAAAACGAGATTCCTTCTTAATGAAATCAACACCCTTCAATTCAACAACCAAACAACCATCATAAATCCATCCACACTAGTGTCCAAACACACACAAAGAAATGAAAAGTGCTCACCACGTTTGGCTTGGTTTCTAGCCACTAAACCCACAACCCAAGCTCTCAAACGGATCTCCATCATTTTGATCTACTAAGCATTGATAACTATTATAGATGAGATCAAATCTTAAAGAAAACTCAAAGAAAATTAGGGAACTCGCCTTCAAATCACCCTCCAGTCGTCTCCCCCGAATCCCAAGTCGTTTCAGTGCGAAATGAGAAAATCAGTGCTTGAAATGTATATATAGATCGCACACGGACCGCAGTCAGAAACAGACGGACCTCGGTCATTGGACAGATTTTCCTTCATTGACCACGGTCAGCACTTTATGGACTGCGGTCAGCACTTTACGGACCGCAGTCGGCACTTTATGGATCGCGGTCACCCATGTGACCTAGTTTCTTCGTGATTTTTTTTCCACTGATGACCGCGGTCGGCCTTCAGTGACCATGGTCGGCATTGTGATTTCTGGTTTTTTCCATATTTTCCTCCCCAAGGACTGCAGTCGGACTCATGTGGACCGCGGTCTGTGCGTAATTGTTCCAGATTTCGCAATTTTTGCATGTTTCTAACTATCCGAATGTTCTAATTTATTTTATCTTGGTTAAATAATATACAATGATCATTAAAAACAAGTTTCCAATCATTTCTTTTTATATTTATTTAAAATTTTTAAAAATTCATATTGACGTGGATGCATTATAAGACTTAAGGTGATTACAGATAAGAACACCCATAGCACCCATATGGATCACTATTATAGAAAGTTTGTAGAAGGCTTCTCTAAATTAGCCATTCCACTCACCAAGTTGACTTAGAAGAATGTACCATTTGTGTGGACCTCAGCATGTGAAGATGCTTTGCTTTCATAGAGTTAAAGAAGAAGTTGACTACTGGTCCTGTGTTAGTACTTTCATAGCTTGAAAAATAATTAGTAATATATGAAAATGTAGAACCGACAGGTTTGGGAGGTGTGTTGATGCATGAGGGTCGAGTGATTGCTTATGCATCTAGACAGCTAAAGGTGCATGAAAAGAATTATCGTGCGCATGATCTAGAGTTAGCAGTAGTAGTTTTTGTGTTAAAATTATGGAAACATTATTTGCATGGAGAAAGGTTCACATTATACTCAGATCATCAGAGTCTGAAATATTTGTGTGACCAGAAGAACTAAATATGAGACAACATAGATGGTTGGAATTCCTAAAGGATTATCACTTCACTTTGGAATATCATGGGAGAAACAATGTTGTAGCAGATGCACTAAGTAGGAAACGAGTAGAGACTAGTGTCATAACTTTCTAATTGGCCCAGGAATGGCAACTTTTGGAAAGAATGACTATGATGAATGTTCTCTCTCTAGATCCACATATTGATATTTGTGTTCAGATGCACATTTAGCTAATAGACTCTCATATTCAGAAGATCAGGGAGTTATAGTAACATGATCCTAATTTGACAATGTATGAAACTTGGGCCAACAGTGTAGATAGAGTGACTTGCAGAGAGACTCTGATGGTGTGTTGCATTATAAAGGAAGGTTATGGATACCTATTGATAGGAAGTTAAGGGCAACATTGCTTGAAAAGGCACATAAATCTCATTATACTATTGATCCAAGGTCTACAAAAACGTACCATGATATGAAGAGGACAGTTTTGTGGCGTGGGATGAAGAAAGATATCGCCGAGTATGGGTAGAAATGTAGTGTGTGCCAACCAGTAAAAGCTGAGCATCAAAGACTTGGAGGTCAAAGGTGTAATACCCCGAAAGTCTATGAGACGTCCACGTCGCTAGTGAACGGCAAAAGTGGAATAATCAGCTCAATAAATGAGTCAAAACGACCAAAAGACTCAAAAACCATGTATTATAAGTGTAAATAAGTGTGAGAGTGATGCCAATCTAAGAAGCGCAAGAAACGGCGAAGAAAGACACTGAACACCAGAAATTACATTCTGGTGACCGCGGTCATTGCATGAGGAACCCAGAAAAATGAAGGAAATGCATCATTCTAGTGACCGCGGTCGGTCATACAGTGACCGCGGTCATCGCGATAGAAACCCAGAAAATCAACAGAGAAATACACACTGGTGACCACGATCCGTGAAATGGTGACCGCGGTCATCAAATGAAAAACCCAGAAAAGGAAGATGCACAACGTTCTGTCGACCGCGGTAATCACACAGTGACCGCGGTCATTGCACAGTGACCGTGGTCATGCTACAGTGACCGCGGTTATTCGTCGTTTTCTATATAAACCAAAGGTGCACAAAAAACCCTAGATCTGATATTTTTCGCCGCAACTCACTAGTTTTCTTCTCTAGCCCTCATCTAACTCGTTTGCTTCATTTCTTGAGTTTTTTATTGAGGTCTAAGGGTGGTTTGAGCTCCTTCAAACCATTATCGACCATCTTCAAGCTCAGATCCATCGAGAACACTATCAACAAGGGTGGATTTGAGTTGAAGCAAGCTTGGAAAAGGCTTTGTGCTAAGGTAGATCTTGAAAACCCTTGAGATCTTGTTTTTTCTTAGCTTTATAGACCGTTTTTCTCAAGTGTAGTATGTTTTCCATGAGTTAATGTGTGATTTAGACCTAATCACCAAGTGTTAAGGTGTTAAGCACATGTCGCCGACCCCGACAACCGCGGCAATGCGACATTCACTAGTGTTTCCCATTTTGTATTGATTTTGGTGCATTGGAAACACATGTGTGTTGCTTACTTTATGTGCACACTTTTAAATAGGTAAAGAGATGCAAAAATGCATTCTTTAGATGATGAATGAATAATATGCAACATAAATAAACCCTAGACATAAAGCA
>JAJIYU010006441.1:0-20700 GCA_030144865.1 Tinospora cordifolia
ATTTTTATTTATTTATTTTACTAAACCTTAATTTTTTATTTAATTATCAAATTAAGGTTTTATTTGTTTAATTTTTATTATATCTCTAATTTATTTTATTTTTCATGTGCCGACCCACCATTTGCACCTAAAATTTCTTAAAATCTTTGAAATTAATTTATTCAACTTATTTTATTTATTTTAAATTTTTTGACAAAATTCTGGGGTATTACATGCACATTATGAATCATTCCTTATTTTTCTTGTTGATCTTTGTGCTTGTAGGAGAACCAATAAATTTTCTAATTTTTACCATAATTATCTCTTTTTGTACATTTCCTTACCTTTTGAACATTTTCTTTGCAATTGTTCGTTTTGTTTAGAAGTTCCTGTTCAACTCTGAATATTGGGTATGTTTGATTGGACTTTTTGACTTTGCTCACTAGCTTGTGAATCAATTACAATCCTGAATTGTCCCTGTATAGGCTTAAAATAAGAGTAATTCTGCATTGAGAAACCAAGTTTCAGCAAGTAAAAAGCATTAGAAATTCATCGCCAATCTCAAAAATGCAAGTTCTGATTCAAACTTCAGATATCTTCTATGATGAGGATGTGACAGAAGACTTCTGTTCACCCTTTTGGTTGAACTAACCATACATTGATGGCATTCCTAGATTTTTTTTTCTTTTTCTTTTTTTTTTCCGTCTCCTTTGTGTGTGTGTGTGTGTACTATATTCCCGTGTGAATGGGAGCCTTTGCTCCTCTTTAGTAATGAAAATTTAACAAAGTTCTCAGTTTTTCATTTAATTCTCTCTCTCTCTCTCTCTCTCTCTCTTTGTTTTTTTTATGCAGATGACATTAAAAATTACTGTATTTGAATTCTGAATTGCAAATAGTTGAATTATTAGAAAGGTCTTCACAAAATTAATTTGAGAAATAGTATCAAGGTTAACTTCAACACTCATTTGAATGCATTCATGGATAATGAAAATTTGAGGTTGTACTGCAATTTCTCATTTAATGGATAGAAAACTAATGAATGTCTTTGAAAGAAACAAAATAAAATCTACTCAACCTAAATTTGGAGAAAATGAACCTGTAAAGTAAAAACTATGTGTAATTCGTCCATGTAATTCATTCATGAATTTCATTACAATGAACTGTGTATAGGTTTCTCTCTTTAGCTTGTGCGTCTAACGACCATTGATTTATGTGGTTAGACCACTTTAATTTGTTTTTGTTCCATGTAGTTTTGTATAATGATGATGATACTTATGGATAATTTGAATGAATTTTTTTGAAAGCATCTTTTGAAGGTTTTTTGGTCATTTTCTTTTTGGCCTTAGTTTTGTGGCTTGTGTGTATTGTCATATCTGATGCTACAATGGTATGTTTCTTTCATTGTTTTCTTGACTTTTCTGATTCGTACTTTATTTCCATAACAAATTCGAAATAATCTGTATGTTATTTTGCTACCCCAAACTTAAGAATATCATGATATTTTCCTCTTTTCCCATTTTTTTACTGTGAATTGAAATGAGGAAAAAGACAGATAACTTTCTTGTCCTTTTTTCTGTTTTCTTTGGTTTTTATTTGAGTTATCTGATGTGGTTGTCCTAGAAATGCAGGTTGCCTTGCTCGAAATATCTTTGTCTCCAAAAGAAGATCAGCAGCTGCTGTTTGTATTCAAAGATATGCTCGAAAATGGCTATTTCAACGTTCATATTTGCGACTATATTCCGCTGTTGTTGTCATTCAGTCTTGCATCCGGAGTTTTTTCACACGCCAAAAGTTCTTGAATGAGAAAAAACATAGGGCTGCTTTGATGATTCAGGTTTTTGTTTTAAATGAATGATAGTAATTTTTCAATGAACTTTTTTATATACATTATGTATTTGGTATGGGTTATATGTTTGTCTATGTTTTTAGGGGAATTTCCTACTTATGATTGGCATTTTTTATTTGGTTCCAAATGTAATTAGAAAATTTTCATTTGGAACTGTGAGCTGCTGTTGATTGCAATTCTTTTGCCTCCCTTTGAAATATAGTCTCGATGGAGGATGTTCAAGGCCCAGTCAATTTTCAAGAATTATTTGAGTTCTGTAGTGGCTATACAATGTCTATGGAGGCGTAAGTTGGCAAGAAGAGAGCTTCGGAGACTTAAGAAGGTATGACAGTATTTGTGCATGATGGTTGAAATGGTGTTTATTCTTTTTAATATTAGGAATGGTGGAAGGCTTTCCTGCCATGTGAAAAGTGCATGCTGACAGTATCCTTTAGTAATCTTGGTTGGTTTTATCACTTGTGTTTGGTTTTATTGGGCTTTTATGTAGACAAGTGACTCTGGAATAATAATATTTGTCATTAGTATTTTTCTCTCATGTTTCAATTGATTTAATTGTATTGAACTAATTTGTTGCTGTTGTTGGTCTATTTTCATCACAAATGCTGTTGTTTGGATTCTTCTAGGAGCAGTGATTCTTAATCTCTTGTTTAAGTTTGTTAGAGATAGCTATAGAGTCTGTTTGTTTCATATAAATGTGGAAGACATGCAGTGATTCTTATTCTCTTGTTTAAGTTTGTTAGAAATAGCTATAGAGTGTTTGTTTCATATAAATATGGAAGACATTGCAGTATTGCAGATCCACTAACTAACTAAAGAAAAAACAAATGTTGGAGTTCGTTTCAAATTGCTCTCTTATTCTCATTTTTCTTGCCCTTTCCTGTTATAGTTGGCCGCATCAAGGTTTTTTTTTTTTTTTTGCCAGGAGGCAAATGAAGCTGGTGCATTACGAATGGCAAAGAATAAACTTGAGAAGCAGCTGGAAGATCTCACGTGGCGGTTGCATCTTGAGAAGAGATTACGGGTTAGAATTCTGTTTATTTCCTTGTTAATTTGACTAGTTGGTTTTTTGGATTCTTTTATATTGTCATTGCTATAGTTTTTGAGAGCCAGAGCTGCTAACATTGTGGTCTATCACGTGTAATGTTTGCCAAGATATATTGGTCATAATTGTTCTTAAAAAGGGCTGTATTTTGATTTCATCATCTTCATTCATTACACGTAGTTACCTATATTCTCTCTCTTTTTCCACTCAAATGTGTAGTATTCAACATATGTTTTGGTCATCAAAGAATGAGATTATAATTGTTGAAGCTTTTTGAAAGTTGCAGCCTTTTGCAGGTTTTGTCCCTTTATGTTCTTAAATCAGAATTTGTCATTATTATATAAGTTCTTGAATTATTTTCTTGATATCAATATTAATTATTGGGTATATTTTCTATATATATTTCTCTCTTTGTTAAATTATGTAGGGACCTATAAGAATCACCAAAATCTTGACTGTAGTGCGCTCCCATTAGTGTGTAGTCTTGTGATTTTAACCAGCATACTAGATGGGTGATTGATTTGGAAAATAAGAGCCTTTTGTGCTTTCTACCCATATTTAAGTTTGGAAAAATGCTGGCTTGTATTGGTGCCTTTTAAGTATAAACATTTCATCAGACCTTCACTAGATTTAGGAAATCTAGTTTCCTAGATTATGAAGAATTTTCTGCTCTGTCATCGTATTTTTCTCCTCTGTGGCCATGTTTATGACTCTTCAAATCATTACCGTATATTGGATCTAAATATGCATATTGGATTGAATAGGGCTTTTGCAGTTCTTGTTTCTATCCAGATCTTTTTTCCTTTTATTTTTGTCAGTTCTTGAGTATGTAATTTAACAATTAGTGCTACATTTTTTGATTTAGGTATCCAATGAAGAGGCTAAGTTAGTCGAGATTTCAAAGCTACATGCCTCTTTAGAAGCATTAAATATGGAGTTGGATGCTGCAAAAATTGTGTCAGCAAGTGAGTGTGAGAAGAATTCAATTCTTTGGAGTCAGCTGGAGCTGACAAAGAAAGAAAGATCAGAACTGGAAATCAGACTTACAGGCATGGCAGAGTTGTGCACGGAGAATGAATTTTTAAAGGTAGATATGATGTTTTATAAGGTCTCTCTTGTGGCAGATTCTGATAGTTGCAATTCCTTTCATTTTCTTTTTTAATTGTTGAATTCAAACACTATTGGCTCCCTTCTTAGTGTCTTACTTGTTAATTTCTTGATCGGACAAATCCCACATTTAAGTTTTTTGCATGCATTGCTGTAAGCATATTCTAGTCCTTGCTTGGATTGTTTCTGTAATTCAACATTTTGGGCATTGCAAAAAGATCTATTTCCATTTTCCTGTTGTAAAAGTGAGTGTACTTATTTAAGTTTTTTTTTCAAAGGAAATGAACAAGAAATAACAATATACACTCAACACACTTGACACACTGTGGCGGTACGAACAAGGACCAACACCCGAACACCAAAAGGGACCCTAGGAATCATAACTCTTTGGCTGGGGCTTTACGCTGATGTACTCGCATTTTAACACACACAGGGCCGATGTGAGACTATAACCATTTTTTCAATTTTTTTCAAAGGAAACGAACAGGAAAGAACAATATACACTCAACACACTCGACACACTGTGGCGGCACGAACATGGACTAACACTCGAACACCAAAAGGGACCCTAGGGATCCTAACTCTTGGGTTGAGGCTTAACGCTGATGTACTCTCATTTTAACAAACACAGGGCCGATGTGGGACTATAACCATTTTTTCAGTTTTTTTTCAAAGGAAACGAACAAGAAAGAACAATATACACTCAACACACTCGACACATTGTGGCGGCACGAACAGGGACCAACACCCAAACACCGAAAGAGACCCTAAGAATCTTAACTCTTGGGCTGGGGCTTAACGCTGATGTACTCGCATTTTAACACACACCGGGCCGATGTGGGACTATAACCATTTTTTCAGTTTTTTTCAAAGGTACTTATTTAAGTTGACTTTTGCTGTTTTACTCATATCTGAGATTACGTAGTAATTAATTTTTGATTTATATATCTGGTTTGGTCTTTCATAATGCTTTTTATGGGAACTTGGAAATTCAAAAAATTATTGGTTGTTTCTACGTGGAAGTTTATATTTGCTTTTGTCAACCAGGGACTGATCATTCGTCTTCAACATCATCCCCTTTTGCTTGTTTATAGCCTCTTTCATTAAAATCAATTTATTGGACAACTAAAGGATGCATTTTTTTATCATTGTTGCATTTTTCATTGCATTCATTTCTTTTACTTATCTTTACAGGGGAGGCCACACTAGCCTATATGTCTTTCAGTAGTATTGGTCTGCTTTTAACTGGAGAAAGGCCTGCTGTGAACTGATTTATGTCCTGTTATGTTCAGGCTTCATTAGATTCCATGAAGAGACATAATTCTGCATTGGAGTTTGACCTTTTGAAGGCACGAAAAGATGGTGAAGATGCCATGGAAAAATTGCGTGAAGTGGAGAAGAATTGTGCCCTGCTGCAAGAGAATTTGCAAAGGTGGTTTCTTACTCTGAATTTTTTTCTTCTGCTTCCGTTTTTTTTTTCAATTACTTTTGCAGTGTGGTTCTTTCTCTCTAGAGTATGTTTTGTTCATTGTAGATCTACAATGGTGTCTTTTTGGTGTCATTGGACTCTAGCATCTGTGCATTTTTGTTTGCTTGTAGTTCATATTTTGCCTTGTCAAACTTACGTCTCATTAATTTTGCATCTCTGACATGCAGCCTGGAGGGAAAGCTCTCGAATTTAGAAAATGAGAATCATGTCCTACGACAAAAAGCATTAAGCACATCACCTAAGAGCAACCGCCCTGGTTTTGCCAGGGCAATGTCAGAGGTATCAAAAAGTGGATGCACATTATTCTACTCAATAGAATTCCAATCTGAACTATTTTATCATGAGTAAAAGCTTGCGGTGTTATAAGATAGCATGTTTTTGATGTTTTTCTTGGTTCTTTAGCTGCTCAGCTTCTCTTATTTGAGGTTGTTTGACTTGAAGGTCGTTCCTTTATATATTTTAATACTCCTCCTTAATCTTGATACCAGAAATACCCTGGGATGCTGCTTCCCAGCTCCGATCAGAGGACAATATTTGTAAGTTTATTTTCTTCAATAGTGATCAGTACATTATCTTCATGTAACTCTTATCTCGCCACAATTTTGTTCTTCTGTGCAGGACTCACCTACACCTACAAAACTTATTGCTCCTTTTGCACATGGCTTCTCAGAATCTCGTCGATCAAAGACGACAGTCGATCGGAATCAGGTTTCTTGTTATACTCTGCAATTAAAACATGGATGATTCCCAATCCTTACTTCCTTTCCTTAAAAAATTAGTATGGACACTTGTATAGTTTCCTTTCAAAAAATAAAAAAAAATATGGTCATTTGATTCATTAGTTCATCTTACCTATTATATCTTTTTTTTTTTAATCCATGATTTCCTTCACTTCGTTTCTAGTGTTCTTTTATCTGAAAAGTTAATACATTTTGTACACAGGAAAATCATGAATTCCTCTTGAGGTGTATCAAAGAAAACTTAGGGTTTAGAGATGGTAAACCTGTTGCTGCTTGTGTCATTTACAAGTGTCTCCTTCGGTGGCATGCCTTTGAGTCTGAAAGGACTGCAATTTTTGATCAGATAATTGAAGGGATCAATGATGTGCTAAAGGTATTCTCACGAATTTTATATTCTCATTCATGTGGATTCTTGCCCGAAATACATTTTGTGCTTGTAGAAATTTCAACATAAGTTTTGGTTACTTTCATTCATATGAGCGCACACACACACACACACACACACACACACACATACAGACATATATGGAGAAGAAACAAAATAATATATTATTTAAGTAGAAGCATGGTGCAAAATATTGGAAATTGATGGGATGGGGTTGGGTTCTGTTATTACAGGAGGTTGTGAATGGTGGAACAGGTGTTACTGGCGATCACCTGCATTTTGAGCTTTCCTTTTTTTTTTTTGTTCTTTTCCTCTTTATTTTATCTTCTTCTTATTATTATTTAGACCAAGGCTATTTGAGTAAGTGGGGCTGGCTGCAGTGAGTGTGATTGGTCAGCAATGTGGGCATGCATTGAATAAGTTATTGGAGTAACATGGACAGTCTAGCCAGATGGTTCTGGACATTTGAGAACAAAGATTTGTAGTTCCTACTTTCTTGCTATATGGTATGCTGCCCACTCATTTATCCATGGGTGTGCCATTGATGATGCCTAAGGCTGCCTTTTAGCATATAAAATGTATAAAAGGCATTTGAGGCTGCACTGTTCAATGTGCTTGTTAAGGCAACACACTACAAAAAAACTTAATGTGTTTTAAAGTTAGTATTTCTGTGAGGCTTATGCCCTAGAATTACTGAATATGTTGCCTATTTTTCATGGTGCATTTTGAACCAGTTTCTTTACATGAAACGGGAAAGCTATTTTCAGTTGTACATTAATATACAACTGAAAAGGTTCTGGGTGAAGAATCAAAACAATGAAAGTTGGTTGCCACCTGCGCAACCCCTTTGTTAAGGGAAAGCTCCTTATCAGCGTCAGACACAGGACCATATAGAAGACAAGGAGTTCTTGTAAACCGCCCCAACAACTTTTTCTTGGTCTTTAAAAATTTGGCAATTCCATTCTTTTCATATAGGCAACACTTGCAAAGATGTCAACACACTAATAATCACCAATTTGCTGTGGCACACATGAATGATCACGGAATGACCAAATGGCAAGATCAAAAGGAATCGGTCCCCATTGAATGAGCAAATGTGGTGCAGTCATGGTGTAAAGATTTTAGGAGAACACCCCCAAATAAGTTTAATAGTCATTACGACCTAGCATGCTCATTATACAAGTGAAAACCTTCAAGAACTTCTAGGAGGGATGAGGCTTCCAAAGTCCAAATAGTCTCCTATAAAAAGGATCCCTTCGTAGGCGAAGATGCCACGAAAGGGTAAACACTGAATTCATAGTAGCAGTGTCCTCACAAATTTTAGAAGAGCCAACACACTTTTAGCCTCACTAGTGTGGAGGATGGGTAAAGGGTTTGGATGAACTTCTAAGGGAATAAGCAGTAGTGAAATGGACACTAGCTTCTCTAGAATTTTGTTGAACACTTTTGAGTCCTTTTCTTTGAGTAGCCACAACTACTTGTTTGCGAGAGTTTTTTCCCTTATTACCAGATTACCTATTCTCAAACCCACTTCCTAAATATGTTACTTGGACTCAAGTATTGGTGGACATAGGTACATGTCTAAAGGTCTGACTCTATATATTTAAAAATTTTGGGATATAGGGACTTGTCTATATTGTGTTATTTTTTCTTTCTTTTCCCCTTCTCATTTTGACTCATTTATTGTCCTTTTTCGTCTTTCACTTAGGTGAAGATCATCTATTAGTTAATTGCTTTTTATACTTGCTATGAAAAAATTTAGTTAGTATTATTTTATAATAGAAAAAGTCTTAAGTCACATATCTTGTACGTATGTCCTACAATGGAGTGTTAAGCATGAGGCTTGATGGTCTCATCTTAAATTCGGGTTGTTGTATGATGTGTGGATGTTGAGTCAGTAGAACTGACCTAGTACATAGGTACATCAACCTTAGTTAAAAAGTCTAGGTAGCGTAACTTCCCACCACCCAGCTCCACCTAACTAGACGATTGCCCCCTATTTTGTCCTCACCCATCATAGAAGTTCCAGATTGACCTTTCCTTCTGTTAAGCTGCCAACTTTTGGAAGTTTTAAATTGGAAAAGAGATAAATTGGAAGACTTCCAACATGCTTTTTTGATGAGAGTTAATCTTACATCCTTTGGTAAGAAGCTTCTCCTCCACCCATTTTGATCTTCTTGAAATAGTTTGGATAGTCAACTCTCGAAAAAATGAGGCTAGGAGATTACCACCTAGTGATAGTCCAATATAATTTGGTGTCAATTGATCAATGGTACACCAACACAAGGAAGATCAAGTTATTGCTCCTCTGACCAACAAATCCCAATAACCTGACATATTTTCAAATTAAGCTTCATCCTTGAGATTAAACAAAATCCTTGTATAATGTTCTAGGTAGATTGAAGGCTAGAACCTACTTCAGGAGTTAGACATTGATACATATCTAAAGGTTTGGACTCTTCCATTTTTAAAATTTGGGATATGGGTACTTGATTGCTTTGCATTTTTTTTCCTTTTTTGTTTTTTTTTTCTTGTTTTAACTCATTTGTTGTTTTTTAACTTCTTCCAGTACGTGAAGATCAGCTATTAGTTATATTCTTCTTCAGCGATTTTCCTTCTTTCCATTGGAGAATTTATGTAGTAATATTTTAAAATCAAAAGGGTCAGACAGGTATCCTATATGCATGTCCCATGATGGAGTGTCAAACATGGGTACATTAAGCTAGAGTAAAGAGTTTGGGTAAGTCTGGTAAGATAGGCTAGAACTATTATTCTCCAATAGAAAAAGCTGTCATTGGCGAATTAGAGATAATGCACCTGAATTTATCCTTCCTTATTACCACTTTAGCCTTCCTAACGTTATCTATCAGACTTGCAAGGACATATGCCGCAATGATGAGGGGAAAAGAAACAATGAGTCTCTTTATCTTAATCCCCTCAAACCAAACACCTTCCCCGTAAGGCATCCATTAATAAAAGAAAATCCATCTTAACCAAATCTTAGACCTTCGTGCTCAACATAATCTAAAAATCACACCTAACCAAATGATAGACCTTTTTTGATTTTGTTTTGAAAACAATTCCTTCTCTTTTAGTGGACTTATCATCCTTAACTGCTCTGCTATTTATCAAAATGACATTAAAAATTTGTCTTCCTTGAACTAACATCATTTGATTTTCAACCACTATTTGCTGGAGGATCATTCACGATCTTGTAGTTAGGACTTTGATGATAATCTCTTTTTTTTTTTTTTGGGGGGTTTGTGGGGGGGGGGGGGGAGTGTAGTAGTGAGGCTTATGGACCAAAGGATGGCATTAGAAATCTGTCTTCTTTGAACAAACACCATTGATCGTCAGCCTCTATTTGCAGGACCACTCACGGTCTTTTGGTTATGACCTTGACAAGTAGTTTGTATGGACTAGTAGTGAGGCTTTTGGACCTAAAGTTCTTTGCCTTCTTTGTGCTAATTATAAATATGTTTCTTTGATTAATTTGTATTTTTTGAGTAATAATTTCATCTGTAACCCGAGGTTTCCTAATTTTCTCGGATGAAAGATAAGGTTACACCTTTCTGAAAAAAAAAGGAGGGATAAGGTTAAACCATCAGAGCTTCTTGCTGTCACTTGACAACTGAAGGCAACCTTCATAGTTTCTTCCAACTCAAATAGCTTTGCTAGTTACAATCCGCACATGGTAGAACCTTCCGATGAGTCCTATTAATCATCAACACCATCCTTTGCGTCTGCCAAGGAGCCATCGTCCCTCTACAGTTTTCTGATTACACTTCTCAACCTTTGATCGCTTAAATTCTGTGGAAGAATTTAGAATTTGTATAAACCTGTCAGCACATTCTAAGTTAGCCTTTGTACCTGCTAATGGTTTCTCCTGAAGCAGATTTGAATGAATTTCCTCCTCCCCTGGATTTGCAGAACCTTTAGCCTGATCGAGCAATGTAATTTTCTCGTGTAACACCTCCTTGACCAGGTCTGTGACTACAAATTCCTACTCTAATTCTTCAACTGAAGCTTCAAGCTGTTTTGCCTGTTTTGGGTTTATACGTCCAACTTGAAGTCTCACCATCCTTTCACCAATCCTTTACCAATTGAAGGAACTTGAATGGGCCAAATGTTTTCAAAGCAAAATGGGGTCGACCTATTTAGATTTGAGTGGTCTTAAGAGTAACTGGCCGGTGATCTGAAACCAGCCATTTCTGTGCTTCTTGTCCCACTCCAGGCTAACACAAAACCCAATCTTTACCCAATGAGAACTTGTCATGTCTATAACATGTTGAATGAACTCGCCAAGTTGGACTAGGTGACCACTGAATTTGGAACTGGCGCATCACGCGGCTAAAGCTTGTCAGCGACTCGATTTAAATAAAAAATCCCTTTAATAATCCTTATGTTGTTGAGTTTTTATTTTTACTTTTATTTATTTTTTAAATTTTCTAATACTAGTTGTTACCATAGTAAAGTCCACTGTGACACACTAGTCTAAGCCAGAGTCCACTTGACGAAGCTAGGTCCTCCCATAGGCAAAGCCTGTTGGGATCTTTGTTTCTTTTATGCTGTGGAGAGCCAAAATTCCCTCCTGTTCTTCTCCTTAATCTATATGTAGATTGAAAATTCCCTCACAAGAATGCTCGTAACTTGCACCTTCTTGCCGTCCCAAGCAACCAAAATACTGCTGCAAAGCCAACATCTTGAAGTGAGACCTATTCAAGGGACTAAGATTGTCAAGCACCACCTATAAACATCCTTTTAACTGAAGTATATACCTTTTGGACAGCTAATAATGAATTGTTTTGGTTTTTTAATGGTTACTTCTCTCTCATCTAGGAGAATCAAGAGTCTTGCTTTCGAAGAGCCAAATTTTGCCTCCCAAGCCCCTCATTAGCTCATCTACGCCTTTCTATTTGCCTTCTGAAGAGTTGCTTTTATTGCAGATACATCATGTAATGGGTTGCCGTGTTCCATGTCTGGTAGTTTCAATTGTAATTATTCTATATTAGTCTTATTTTCTTTTGGCTTTTGTTTCTGGTTTTAGATTCAATGGTCTAACTGAAGTTACTTGCCCATTAACAATGTTTGCTTGTAATTTCTAATTTGTCTGAGAAGGCTTGTCATTAATTCAGGTGGGAGATGAGAAGAATATTTTGCCCTATTGGTTGGCGAATTCTTCGGCACTTTTGTGCCTTCTACAGAGGAATCTACGATCTAATGGGTTTTTCCCAACACCTCAACGTTCTGGTGGATATTCTGGATTATCTGGGCGGATTGCACAAGTAAGTTCTTAGATACTAGATATTAATCATTCTTTTTTGTTTTCGAAACTTTGGACACATTGTAATTTCTGTGCGTAATTTTTCTCATTTTCTTCAAGTAATTTTAATTGTCATTTTTCTTTGTTTGTGTGTTATTTGGATTCTGCCATATTTATTTATCTTTTTTGAAACTTGTCACATTAGTAGTAATGTTATTAACATCTGATCATTGCATATGTCTCTGTTGACAAGTTAATAGCAAAGACGACGTTGTATGTTGAAGTGTGGACAACGTTAGACTCTCAGTGCTTTTCTGCTTTAAATATCCACCATACATGCCATATTAATTGTAGTTGATGTGCTTTCCATTAGGTGTAAATGACTTGATGTTTTGTATGCAGGGTCTAAAATCTCCTCTTTCATTTATCGGATTTGATGATAGTACACCACATGTGGATGCACGATATCCAGCCATACTGTTTAAGCAGCAATTGACAGCTTGTGTAGAGAAGATCTTTGGGTTGATTCGAGATAATTTGAAGAAAGAGATATCCCCTCTACTTGGTCTTTGCATTCAGGTGAATCTGACATTTGTCCTCGTTCCTATGCCCAACTTGTCTTTGAAATGTGAATGAAATCTTACATTGATTCCTCTTTTCTTTTCTAATATATATTTTGGAAGGCTCCGAAAGCTGGTCGTGTACATACTGCAAAATCTTCTAAATCACCAGGGGGCATTCCTCAACAATCATTAAGTAGTCACTGGGACAGTATTATCAAATTTTTGGACTCTCTTATGAGTTGTTTACGCAGCAACTATGTAAGTGCCATGGCTCTTGTTGTTTTCCTGTGCCATTTTCTTTTTCCAAGGCTATCAGGTTTGCACTTTGAACAAGATTGACTTTTATAAATTTCAGCAATTTTACTTTTATGTTGAGATAAAACTGGAATGGTAGAAGCCCAGGTGTGCATATGGTTTCCCTTTTCAGCCTTTAAGCATATTTGTCGTGAAGGCTTCATGCCTTACTTGTTGTCATAAACATCTTTCCTATATTGTGCATATTACCTGAGTAACATGATACATAGATCAGAATGATCTGGAACACGTGTGAGGCTTTGTGTTATTTAAGAAATTAACGATGTCTCTTTGTAGCATTATATGTCATGCCAACCCTTTGCTCCCTAGAAAAGGAATTGTTGTAATCTCTAGTAATCACATATAATTTCATTCTTTTCATTTTATCACAATTTACTAATCCAGAAGGCTCTTTAGGTTCCTTCATTCTTTATCCGGAAGCTTATCACCCAGGTTTTTTCTTTCATCAATATATCTCTGTTCAATAGGTAAGTTTTTCCAGTTAAAGCAGTTATCTTTAAATTGAGTGACTAGTTCATCTTGTGCATTGAATTCATAACATTATCTTCTCTCAGTCTTCTACTGCGGCGTGAATGTTGCACATTTTCAAATGGGGAATATGTGAAATCTGGTCTGGCGGAACTTGAGAAATGGATTGTCAATGCAACAGAAGAGGTGATTCTAGATACACCTTACTTTTATTAAATACTTGAAACATTCTGTTCCCTGTGCTAATTTATGATTTTCTTCAGTTTGCAGGAACCTCTTGGCATGAACTAAATTATATTAGACAAGCAGTTGGATTTTTGGTATATGCTGCTGTTTTGGTTTTTATTTTTCAAGTTTGGCCTCTTGTAGTTAGGTTTTTATTTTTCTTCCTATATATATATTGATCTTCTATGGAATTTTTCAGGTAATACATCAGAAGAGGAAAAAGACTCTGCAAGAGATCAGGCAAGACCTTTGTCCGGTATGAGCCTACTACACATACAAACATGTTTTTCATTTTTCTAGGATAATTGTGATCTCAGTTTGTTAGATTATCTGTCTTATTTGTGGCAATGTGGACTGTTGATATGTTGGCAGGCGTTGACTGTGCGGCAAATTTATCGGATATGCACCATGTATTGGGATGACAAATATAGCACACAGAGTGTATCAACTGAGGTACGTTTATCTTATTCTTCTCCAGAACTGTATGATTTGTGTGACAGTTTTTGTAATATTGTATTGAAATATGGCAGGTGGTTGCACAAATGAGGGATATTCTAAACAAGGAGTCTCAAAATTTCAACTCCAATTCTTTCTTGTTGGATGATGACCTTAGGTATGACTCTATTTCATTTGATGAGAATCATGTCTTTTACACAAAGTTAAACCGAAGTGTAAACTTTCCCAGTTTTGTGCTATACAAATGCTTGATAATATTGTTAGGCTATTGCAATGATTAAGTATGCCATGTTAATTTTAATCATTTTGTTGTTTTCCACTCCTTTTTACCTTGGCGTTTATTTATTTATTTATGTTTATGCATTTCTGGAGCGTTATTGAGTACAGAGCTTCAATGGCTTGCCTCAACTTGAAGATTTTTTTTCTTTTTTTTTTTTCCAGATAAATAATTTGTTAGGAATTTTGTTTGTACTGTTTCATGAAACATTGACAAAGCTCTAATAAGTTTTGGACAAAAAGATAGCAGCCATGGATTCCTCCATGCACTCCAAGCTCTTTTTTTGTTTTTCTTTTTTTGGGTTTGTATGTTAACTAATTATCTTATTGTTGCAGCATTCCATTCTCCACAGAAGATATCTCAAAGGCAATTCCAGCAGTAGATCCATCAGATGTTGAACTCCCATCCTTCTCTTGTGAATACCCTTCTGTACAGTTACAAGTCCTTGTCACATAAGCAACAATGCCTGTTTTTTCAAAAGAAGCAGTAGTAGGAGCTGCACCCAAAAGTGCATTAACAGCAAATCTAATTGTGTTATGATCCAAAAATACGCACAATATTTTTGGCACGAGAGTGATCATCAAGGTGGGCAGCAACAGATGAATGGTAAATCTCGTTCATCTCTCCGAAAAGAGAATCACAGTAGTTGATGGATGGTAAACGAACTCTGGGGATTACATCCTGTAGTCCCACCCTAAAACAGGTTATAATCATTTAGCACATGTAACTAACCTAGTTGTTGAATGTACAATTCTCCTTAGATTTCATTCATAGTTTTTGCCACATTAACAGGCTCACCATTGTTGTCTATATAGAGTCGAAATATTTGTAGCTCGTGCGTTAAACGCTTGTTCCTACTATCATTGGCTATTCATATTGTTTTTAGCACAGTACGATTGCTGGGACTTTCTCAAGCTTCCTATTTAGTCACAGACTCCATATATATATATATATGTTAAAGTTCATTTTAAACCAGATGGATACTGTAGTGCAGATCGCACAGCCATTTCAGGTCCTGCGGGTTATATTGCTGTATTGGGGGGGTTTATTGTGTCCTGGTTGGAGGTCAAGAGAAAGACTTATTTTTGTCTATACATTCTCATTTATACATTTTTTTTCTTTTTCTTTTGTGCTTTTTTTTGGAAATTCCGGCCAGAGCTACTGCTGCTGTTGCTCCTGCACCTCTGCTATTAAGCTTATGAATGCTGATAGGTGGAAAGCACTTCCTCCAAATGTTAACACAAGTAGCAGGGAGGGGCCGCGCAACGAAGGGCTTGCTAAAATTTTGCATTTTGGACCTACTGCATCTCAAAGATGTCAAAATCGTTTTTTTTTTTAATGGTTTTTTTTCTTAATTTAAATTAATACACTTCCAGATGATTGCTTGGTCTCATCCAAAGATCAGCATCTTTTATTAATTTTATGGCCATTGGAAGGGATCACAAGTGATTGTTTATTTAACTTAGTTAATCTAGGAAATGTGACTAGGGAATTACGAAACTTTTTTGTTTTGATGCTTCGACCTCTTTTTTAATAGAAATAGTACCTTTATTGATTTTAAAAAAAAAAAAGGAAAGAGTTACGTTTTTATACTTCTACTTAATTAGTTTAAATGGATGCTTATTTATTTATAATATTT
Organism: Tinospora cordifolia; assembly: GCA_030144865.1. NCBI lineage: Eukaryota > Viridiplantae > Streptophyta > Magnoliopsida > Ranunculales > Menispermaceae > Tinospora > Tinospora cordifolia. Next base: position 15,795 of record JAJIYU010006441.1, read on the forward strand.
CTAATGTCATAGGCAACATATTCTCAACAGGGGTGTTCTAATCAGCGTTCAGGCTCTAAACTCAGTCTTATTTTGCTTCCTACTAGAGCTCGAGTCCAGAGACTTCAAGATGCTTCTTGCATACTAGTAGTATGTTTTTCTTATCTAATTCAATGTTATGATGAGGTGAATCTCCGGTATTGGTGCTGACAGACGTCGTGTCTTAATCATCTTATCTAATCCGATCTTGTAGCTCTCTTATCAACTAAGCATCTTTTCATTATTTTATCTACCCCACAAACGCATGAACCTCCTTTTCTCCACTTCAACCATCATCCCGTGCATAATCAATAAAACAGCTCACTTAAACCGGCAGCTGATCCATGTGTTCAACGAGAGAGAGAGAGAGAGAGACAGAAATTGCTAACAATATTTAATACCAAGAGAGGGAGAGAGAAATTGCAAACAATATTAATACCAATCAATCGGGAATTCCAAAATTTACTCGTAAGTGGGTCTACTTAACACTAAGGTTGGGATGGCCCTAATATCACAATCAGCAACAGCTTTCTCCTACCTAAATGTTGCCAGGCGTGTTGCATCTATGGAAGACAACCTAATTAATTCTTGCCCTTCGGAAGAAAGCTTCAGACTAATAATGCAAAGCTGGACCCATTAAATCAAATCACCCAAAAATAAAATAACAGATAGCCATACATTTATCTTTCTCCAATCTATATATCTATATATATATTTAATAAGTCCTCATGGAAATTAACCCACAGGTCATTTCATCCACAACAGTTTGCCATGTTATCTAAGTTAACTGATACAACTACAGCGACAACCTCTTTCACTGCCCGGAATAACACTTTAGTAAAAGGAAGTTGTATTCACGCAGTGATTTTCTCTCTCGTCTTTTTTCTTTTCTTTTTCGTAGTGAAAATGCCCAAACATGATCACTGAAATTCTGAACATGGGGCAAAAGACCCCCCTTAAATATCAAACCAAAATGCCAACAACATCATTTACAGAGATAAAACCCAAACACCCTCAACTCTAGAGTTAACTTTTAATGGCAGAAACCACCATGAAAAATAAAAGAAACAAGAACTGAAGAGAATAAATCAGTCTTGTTCTTCTTCTCCAATGGTGGAGATTCTAGAGTTTGTCTCTCTTATTCATAGATGAAGTAGTTGCAGGCATTGGTCCCACTGCAGCGCACTGTAAATCTGTCAATGAGAAAGAGCGCCATGGAGAAAAATTCCGTCGAGGAGAATGCTGCGGAGACGATGAAGAAGACGTCGTCGTAATAGTAGCAGCATTGTCCAAAGATGGTTTGGGTCTTGGATGCAGAGGTGGGAGATGCCTTGGTGGTGATGGAGATGATGACGAGTTTGAATTTGAGTTCTCACTAGTGTTGTTATTGTTACTCTCAGAACTGCTCATTGCAACTGCTAGAGCCAGTGTGCTTCTGCTGGAGTATGTGGGTCTCTTTGAAATCCCTCCACTGTTACTTTTGAAAGGGAAATTCCTGTTTCTGTCCATGAAAATACTGCAAGCGAGGAGGTTCTTGCGTTTCCTGCTGTAAGGATTCTCTGGTTTTGTAATGTCTTTGATTGATGAAGACGAGGTTACATCTGCTAGACTTGTGAATGACTTGGATTTCCCACAGTAGAATTTTGATATCCCTCTCCTGCACCAACCCAACCATTTTGGAGAAATTGAGCAAAAAACCAAAAAAAAAAAAAAAACACTCATCCAAGAAAAAGTACTATTTTCAATTTACTTTTGAGTGGGATAAGAAATGGGTTTTCTTGGTTTCATCAAGGTGACGCAGATAATATCAAGTTTTATAGTAAAAATTAAATTAGTTTCGGAAAGAAAAGAAGATAACTTTCAAACACATATACAAACACACAGAATGTGTGAAGATAGAGAGGTTAAGCTTACTATTAGAAAGTATATAAATTATATTTGATTCTAAAGCACATGTTCTAATGACTACAAATTTCAATGGTTCTAACAAATCAAGGAAAAAAGGTATTTGAATCCCATCAAGTTCAGATAATTTTTTCACAAGTCAGATTACATACAAGCTTCATTCAATACTACATCCAAACATTTATTTCTTTTCTTTCTTTTTTTTTTTTTTTTATAAAAAAGGTAGAACTTTTCTTTAATCATCCTTTGATCAGATTCCTTTTGAACAAAAAGTTGACTGTAAACACATCTCACTCAATTAATTAATAGCCTCAACCACTATCCAAAGTCATCAAACCATGAACCTTAGATCACAAATGGACGGAACATAAATAGATCATCAAAAGAAAAAAAAAACTATAAACAATATTAACCAGAATATAACGAAAACCCACTTCCACAAATCTCCAGATAACAAGATCATAACAGCAATCATCGATGAAATTCACGATTCGATCAATACCCACTCCAATAATCCACCCAAAAATTGCAAAACGTATGATCTTTAACAAAAAAATAATTGCATTTCAAAGATTTATCAGTCAAACGCACCTAACCGGCAACACATCCTCCAAAGCATCCATCGTCTCTAAAGGCCCTTTATATGAGCTCTGCACCTCCGCCTCACCGGAACCCTCGTCGTCGTCCGACGACCGGCCAGAAAAATCGCTATTCCGTCCAATAGAGGAAGAACTACAAGAATCCAACAACTCTTCCTCCCTTCTCTCTTCTTCTCCCACCACCTCCTTCTTCCTCATCGTCGTCACCGCCAGATTACTCACCGGAAACCTCCGATCGCCATCCACCGGCCTCCCAGATTCCGGCGACTCAAACCTAGCTGCAATACACGACATCCCACAAATGAATCCAGACCCCTCGATTCGATTACTACTACTATTGCTCTCCAGCGCTATCGACATGATTGAAAGATTCTCTAAAACACCCACAGCACCCAAAAAAAAAAAAAAGAAAAGGAAATTGAAACAAAAATGGATGAAATTCAGGAAAAACACAAAAATCCCGAAGTGGGTACTATAAATTAAAGGAAAATAACAGAGAAATGATCGAGATATCAACAGGCATCTTGAAAAACCGATCTTTCCACCATGAACATTTGATACAGACACAGAATCAATAAAAAAGAAAGAACAGAAGAGAGGAAAAAAGCAAGTGAAGGCGAAAGATATAGAAGTAAAAAGAGATGAAGATATTACAATTAAAATAGATTATTTGTGATCCAGTACACCCAAGAACGAAAATCATTACTGCTTCCAAGGAGCTCACCAAGTCCTTCACGATCAAAGCGTTTTAAATGCTTACGTGTGTGTTCTAAGGATTCTTTATTACTTAATTAAATAACAGTCGAGAGTAGCAGATGAAACCCTGTTAAAATACTTAAATGGGCTAGGCAAAACCTTATCCTCATCCACTTGGTTTAAAATATTGGGACAAAAGGATCACTACGGATTTAATATGATACCCTACACCCAGACGTATTGTAATTAAATGAAACCATGACACCTCCATTTTATGATTATCATCTTCATCATAATAGCATGTCAATATTTCTCTCATTTCATAACCAAAAAATTTTAAATTTTTAGAAATATTCTTAAAAACTAAAACAAAATTATTAAGGAAACGGGTAGGATTTTTTTTTTCTAATTTTTGTAGAAAATGGTAGTATTACCCATTTGAAATAAAAAATAAAAAATAAAAAAGATTAGGTGGTTTCATATTGATGTGAAACCAAAAACTGATAGAAGCTTGGGTTTAGAAAAGTAAAGCTTTAATGATCCCTAATAATAATAATTGTTCTTGGTAACTGTTCAAGCAATTGTGTGATCATAACTAGTACTAACTTCAACTTTAAATATGTTATATTCAAATCTTACCACACATACATTAATGAAAAACCAAAAGTTAAAAAAAGAAAAAAAAAAGAAAAAAAAGAAAAGTCAAACGGCTAAGTGCCTCTGTCAAACGTTTCAAGTTTCGAGAGGATTAGTATGGTTGTTCCCTGCAGTAATTAAGGGCTCAAGTGATTAGTTTAATTGATTTTAATATTCTTAATTGTTTGAAAAATAAAATTAAAATAATAAATAGAGTTAATGGCAAACCTAAAATAAGATTGAAAAAAAAATTTCATTCAAAATTTAAATTTCGACTTAGTCTTAAATAGAATGAAATAAAGGAGGCACATTCAATTAAATGACAACATTAATATATATCTATACTTAATATAATAATTTTTTAAAAAATTGAATGGTTATTTTTATTTGTCAAATGGGCGTATTTCATGTATTATATTTCAAATTTGGTTTAAAAGCACATATCTTTTAATCTATAGCATGCCAATTTTTTTTTTAAATAAAATTATCATCTTTGCAGATGTAATTTGAAAAATAAATTAAACAATCAAAACATTAAATGCATTTAGGTAAAAAAAAAAATCTTTTGGCCCAATTTTTAAAATTTTTATATTAAAAAAATATTTACCTGAACTGCCAAACAGTTGTCATATTTGCAATCCACTAAGTTCTTACTATACTCTTTAAAAAAGAAAAAAAAACTCTTTTTCTCTTGAATATTGCACAAAAATAAAACCAAAATTCTTTTTTTTGTTTTTGTTAACAGTGGAATGATCATAAATAAAAAAGTTAAAAAAAGAAGAAGAAGAAGAAGAAGAAGAAGAAGAGAGCACCACTTGGACTTGTTTGGTCACTCTACTTCTTAAATATTTAGTATTTATTTGTTAAGATTTTTTATAGTAGAACTAATTAAATAAGAGCTTATATTTTATAAAGTGTTTGATAATAATAATATAAAAAGTTCTTATTTAAAAATAGAGTGTTTATTAAGGAAGCTTGACAAACTTTTATTTATTTTTTCTTATTGTATAAGTAATTCAAGTCATTTAAATAAAAATTATTAGTTTTATATA
>JAJIYU010006442.1:0-20633 GCA_030144865.1 Tinospora cordifolia
AGAAAGTTATGTACTTTCTTTTATTAATAAAGAAGTTGAATTTTTCTTTACCTTTAAATGTCTTGATTTTATTAAATGTGAAATTGCACTATTGAATTTATTCTAAGGCATATGGTATTGAAAAATAGAAAGTCAAGTGTATGTCACTTGTAAAGTAACACCGGCCCGACCCGCCAATTGGTTAAGTCCACCGTTAAAATAGTGGTGGTTGTCCAAAACTCAAAGAACGTGGGGGTTGGGGTATTACACTTGGCCTCAATAGCGAACATTTTGGCGTGGTTTTGCCTACGGCCCTGGTTATGCCCCTAATTAGCATTCTTTTACTATTTCCTCCCTTGAGGATGACCGTTCTGACCTCCTCCCTGTGGCGGTTGTGGTTGAGGAGCTTGAGCAAGTGTAGTCGAGCAATTGTTGGTAAGATGACCCTTATATCTACATACATAACACAATCTTTGGTTTTTGGCTTGCTTCTTAGACTCGTCTTTGGTTTGCCCCTGTTTCTGTGGTGTTTTCCCACTACTCTTGCTTTTCTTCTGAGCCCCTTGATCTCTATCATTTTCAGGCCTCTTATTTTTTCCCTATACCCCCTATTCCAGGTTGAGCTCTTGTTCTAGTGTGAGATCCTTTTCTAAGACATCTTTGTAAGTCTTTAGGCCTAGAGTCCTTACTATTTTTTCGGATCTCCATCTCGAGACCCAATGCAAAATAATTTGCCTTCATTTTCTCTTCCCTAATTAATTCTAGTGAGAAGTTGGCCAGTTCAGTGAACATTCTTTTATACTCTACTACAATTAAGTCTCTTTGATTCAACTGGACAAATCTTCCTGTAGCTTATTCAGTGTTGCTTCGAGAAAGAACTTTTCATAAAAGATCTTGGTGAACTTTTCTCAGCTCATTTCTTCAACACTTGTGTTAGGGTTCATCCTCATCATACGCCACCAACTTCTAGCCAGTTCCCTTAAAGTGTTGTGTGGCCAATGCCACCCATCTTGACCCGGTCACCTCAACACATTCAGATGCTCCTTCGTGTCTTGATACTATTGATCAATTGCGATGCAGTCAAGGTACCATCAAACTGAGGATGGTGAAGCTTTTGTAACTTCATCAGCATCTTTCTCTACTTTTCATCCTCTAAGTTCTCCTAAGCCACCTGACTATCTAGAACCTCAATTATGGGCATTGGTTGCGACGCAATTGGTTTAGATACCTGTGGCTGTGGTGCTACCTGAGGTATCATTTGAGGTAGTGCCCTCGTGATTTGGTCTAAGACTCTCTGAGTTACTTCATTCATCATGTTTTCCATTCACACTTCTATCCCAACAAGAGTCTTATGTTTTTACTATTCAGTTTCGTTAGACATTGTAGCCTTGGTAGTGTATCTCTTTGATCCAACCATTGTCTACAAATCAAGTAAATTGCCAGTATTGAACATTCATACTATCATGACTCTAGATTCGTGTTTCTAGGTTCTCAATTTGTTTAATGGACCAATAGTTTATGCTGCTAGGTTCTTTTTGTTCTTGGGTACACGATTTGGTTTCATATGACATACATATAAACAAATCAAGCATGCTTGTTAAACAATCATATAATCATAAAAGTCCACGATAGCACAACAAAATTCTAAGCTTCCATCTAAACTTTCAAGTTCAAGTGTCACATACCACTCTACCCCATCCACTTAGACTTTCATTCAAAAAAGTGCCAAACCAAAACAATTTTGCAAATGTCTCGATAACTAAGGTTTCTGGAGCCCATTATACTTGATCGTCCCATATTAGCCAATTATAGAGAAAAAAAGTTCTTCCAAAATTATCGATCATTCACCAAACATGGTCCATCATTCTCCGATCTAGGCTTCTTCCATACCCCCGAATTCCTATGCATCCCATACTATATAGAAATTAGAGATACAGAATCTTCTTGATCTTGTGTCCTAACCAAACAAGTATTCTATTCTCGCACATATTCAATTTCTAAATTATGTCCTAGAGTTTTATGCTTTTGATCCACTGTGCCACCCTTGGCGACACCCATGTTTCTACCTAAGGGTTCCCTTGACCTAGGGTTTCAGTCTGGTTGACTCACAACCTCTGTCTAGTCAAGATACCACCTTAGGCATCTTTTTCAACTTCTATTTAATTTCTTTCCCTAATTTTTTACCTTTTAATTTTCTTTTATAGAAAATAAGGATGTTCTTCAACTCCGACTACTTGTATAAGTTGGTGGGACAACCTCTAGATCAGGCAATGATATCGAAGTTTGCTTAGTAACTACGCTTTCTCGGGTAAGATGACCCACCTCCCTTTCAATATTTAGTTTTACTTGGGACAAGGCTTACCCACTATCAACTCAACTTGCATCCAAACAACACATTTCAAAACACATATTTCCTTTTTGAAAACACTTTCCAAAATAGTTTTCAATTTAAAAAATAGAAGGTAGGGCATTTGAATTTCAACTCAAAGCACTCGTTAAACCTAGTTAAGTTAATACTTTTTGAATTTGATACCACCATTGGTATAAGATTAAACTTTCTAATTCTAGCCCAATTATTAATGTCTAGGGTTGACTTTCTAATTCTTGCCTGGCAGCTAATGCCTACGCTCTAATACCACACTTGTAACACCCCAACTCCTGAGGCTTTCAATTAGACACAAGGGGGATTAGGCCAGTGTTACTTTACAAATACACAACTTGACTTTTCATTTCATTTATTCCATGCCTCAAACAAGAGTACTTAACTCAACATTTATATGCAAAGTTCAATAAGGCAATTATACAGGAGATAAAAGAAAATTTTCAAATCTTTATTGATTAAATAAAATAAGGGACAAGTACATAACTTGAAATAGAAATTTATTTTAGCAGAAGTCTTACATCCTAAATATTCAAAATTTGGAGTACAAGTATTTACATTCAAATATAGTAATTTTCTAAAATTAGAATCTATCTAATATCAAGGTTTTCACGTAATTCAAATCCCCGAAAAATAAAGAGGAAGGGTGAGTACATAGCCTAGTGGATCTTTTTCAAACAACTAATTAAATTATTAATTTAGATTAACAACACATTTAAATTCAAGGACCTGTAAATCATTAGGCATCTCAATCAATATTTTGTTTACAGTTGTAAATTTGATTGAAAGGGTTTCAAGGCCCTTGATATTCTTTATCAAAATACCTCCCTTTAGTAAAAAGACATTCCTTATGCCAAGTTTCATTGGACTTAGGGCCTAAACCATATTCCAAGTATTTTGGTACATTACCCATGTGAACTAATCACATGTAAAGAATACCCATAGTGAGCCTCACGTTCACTGTGACAGTACGTGATTCTTAATCTCAACATTTTTCATCAAATCTCATACTCATGAATCATAAAAAAAATAATTTCAGCATGTTTAATGCACAAACATTCAAAGCATGAAAACAAACACATACATCATACTCTAAAATAAATCTAAACATGAATAATCTAAGCATGACATGGTTTCATGATTAACTTAACATGACATACATGCAGATCTAAAATTTAAATCATGTTCTTCAAACTTAAATATGCATACTAAACTAAAATCAAGTATGTATGAACATGGTATTAAGCTAAATAAGTAAAATGGAGGTTTCAGAAGTTACTTCCACCTTATTTTGTAGTTTCTTGAAAATTTGGCAGAGTTTCCATAGTCTAAGCACTTCTAGAACACTAAACTACTCAAGAATAATAGCTTCTCACTTAAGAACACTCAAGAACAAAAGAGAAGTGCAAAGGGGTGCCAAGAAGAAAGCTTAGAAAGAACAAGAGGGACTTGTCAACTCTTGTTCTAAGATGAAAAAAAGGTGAGCACAAGAGGCCTTTATATAGAGTTTCAATGAGCACTAGAGGATAGTTTGGCATGCTCATAGTAGGGAATCTTTCCATCTCTCCATGGGGACATTTTGGAATGCATAGATTGAGTGTGCACATGGTTTGGAATGTGGGTTGATTTGGTTTCTAATTCCTAGTTTGAACACAAGATATGAACTTTATTTGATTTTCTATTTATGTATGAACACAAAAAGGATTTAGAACACTTACCAATCTTTGTTTGGACGTTAATCTAGGTGTGATATTATGAGCAATGTAACTTTTCAATATGTTTTAGTAATTGATTCCTTTTCTTGTGCACACCAAATCAACAAGATTTAACAACCTTTTATTTTGAATTAGAGACATCTAATCTTGTTCCTTGGGTGTTTAGAAACATTTTTCAACAACTTCTATTCTTGAATTAGAAACTTCTAATCTTGTTCTTTTGGTATTTAGAAACATTTTTTAGCTACTTCTATTCTTGAAGTAGAAACTTCTAATCTTGTTCCTAAGGTGTTTAGAAACATTTCCAGCAACTTCTATTATTAAATTAGAAAATTTTCATCTTGTTCCTAAGGTGGTTAGAAACATTTTTCAGCAACTTCTATTGTTGAATTAGAAACTTGTAATTTTGTTCCCAAGGCGAGTATGCAAAAATTAGCAAGTCATGGTGTGAACAAGGAACCTTCTATAGTTGGAAACTTTCCCATTTCATTCCTTTCTCTTGTGTGCACCAAATCCATAAAATTTGGTAGCTTGTAATTTGGGTGGTGTAGGGTTCCTTAGTTGATCTTTGTGTTCACATGAGTTTAGGAAACTTTCCATGTGTACTTAACGTGGGGTGTCTTGGTGTGCATGGCCGTTAGGGCGCACATAGTCATGGTATCTTAGCAACTTCTAATATGATTCACTTATGATTTTGGACTTATGTGTGTGCATGAACTAATATTAGCACCTTCTAATTTTGGATTAACAAGGATTTGGGCATCTTTCCCATGGTGGTGTACATATGAATTTAATTTGTTTCTATTTCCTATTTGTTTCCTTTTTCTTTGGGACATTCCATCTTGTATGCATATGTTTCATTTAGTGTCTTAATTTTCCTTCATTTCAATTCCTTTGTGGTGTACACCAAATTAGGGTATGAGTTCATGGAAACTTTTTATTTTTCTATCTTTCCTCATTTCATCTTCTTTTGGACATCCTACTATGTATGTGTAAATGTTTCTAATTTTCTTATATCTTAGGATTGGGCACACATGTGAGCAATATGTTTCTAATTTTCTTCTCATTTCCATTTCTTTTGTTTTCATTCTATTTCTTTTCTTAATTCTCATCCCTTGAGAGGTTTTTGAGCAATTATACTTGCTAATTGATTGCTGAATGAATTTGGCCTCATTTGTTATTTCATTTCATTTCGTACAAATTTTTTTACGATATTACAGGTTGTAGCTAGCAACAAATACATTACCTATGGCTTTGAATGTATCACGCCCATAGAGACTACGATCATCTCAAAAAGAATGTGTAGTTGTAACCTTAGGTTTGGAGATAAACTAATCTTAATCAACTTTTGTGTACTTTCATTTTATGGATATGATGTAATCTTGGGGATGGACTGGCTAAATCAGTATAAGACACAAACAGATTGTCCTAAGAGGCTAGTAACGATAACATTACCTTCAAGAAAAACCTATAAAATCAACCGTGATATGTAGAAATTACCTAGAAGCCCAATAATGGTCGTGTTGAATTGTCTAAGATAGAAAGATGAACTCAAAAAACTCTCAGAGGAGGACCCTATAGAGCACGAAAGAATCCAAAACTTAGAAGTAATTCGAGAATATGAAGACGTGTTTCCAGAAGACTTACCTGGACTACCACCTTGTAGAGAAGTAAAATTCAAGATCGATATTCACCTTAGAATGAACCCCATAGTCATACCTTCCTATAGAATGGCACCAATAGAGCTAATCGAGTTAAAGACTTAGCTAGAGAAGCTTTGAGAGAAATGATTCATTAGGCCAAGTAAATCGCTATGGGGAGTTCTGGTGCTATTCATAAAGAAGAATGATGTATCTATGAGATTATGTGTTAACCATTGAAAATTGAATCAAGCGATAGTGAAGAACAAGTACCCCCTACCAAGGATAGATGACCTATTCGATCAATTGAAATGAGCCCCTCATTTCTCTAAAATTGATCTCAGGTCAGGATATCAAAGTTAGATATACACAAGACAACTTTCCTGATGCGGTATGGACACTTTGAGTTCACGATGATGCCATTGGTTTGACTAGTGCACTAACAACATTCATGGATCTAATTAATTGAGTGTTTCAACAATACCTTGACCAGTTTGTAGTGGTATTCATAGTAGACATCCTGATTTACTCTAAGTTCAAAGTTGAACACTTAGAACACTTGAGGATTGTGTTAGAGACAATAGGAGAAACCAGTTGTATGCTAAGTTTAGCAAGTGCGTATTCTGGATGAAGATGGTAAAGTTCCTTGGCCATGTAATATTAGCAGAAGAGACCCCAAAAAGGTGGAAGCTGTCATGGACTGAAAAACCAAAGATGGTTATAGAGATCAAAAGCTTGTTAGGCTTGGTTGGATATTACCAAAGATTTATTCGAGATTTTTTCAAGTTGGCCGAACCCATGACCAAGTTGACTAGAAAGGGAATAAAGTTCAATTGGGATGAGAAGTGTGAACAATCATTCTAAGAACTAAAGAAGAGATTGACTACGACCCCTAGCTTAATCACTCCTACACATGGCATTGAATTTTTTCTGTATATGGATGCCTCACAAAATGGATTGCGCGCAGTCTTGATGCAAGGAGGAAAGGTTGTTGCGTATGTCTCAAGACAACTAAAGATCATAAGAGTCTAAAATATATCTACAACCAGAAGGAGTTGAACCTCACACAATAGAGATGGATGGAGTTTTTTAAGGACTATGATTTTCAACTACACTATCATCTTGAGAAAGCTAATGTGGTGGTTGACGCCTTGAGTAGAAAATTCAAGAAACAGGAGGAGGAAAAGGGTAAGATGTATTAGTTAATTGAGGATTGTAACCTGGGCATGACTTCAGAAGAGAAATAGGCTTATCTTTACAACATATCTTGTGAATCGGATCTTCTACATCAAATTAGGGACGAACTAAGGAAAGATAAGTGGCTTGCAATCCTGATAGAAGGAGTTGAATAAGAAAAGTATATTGAAGGTTAGATGCTAAAAATGCCCTAAGGCTTGGGGATAGAATTGGTGTGCCTCAAAATAGACGAAGTAAGCAAGCCATATTAGATGAACCCCATCAAACCAAATACACAATGCATCAAGGTGGTGACAAATGTATCAAAACCTTTGAAAGACCTACTAGTGGCAAGGAATGAAGAAAAATGTAGCCAAGTATGTCTCTAGGTGCCTAACTTGTCAGCAAGTTAAGGAAGAACACTGAAAGCCTACTAGAATCTTACAACCATTCTCAGTCCTTGAATGAAAGTGGGATAACATTGCCATGGACTTTGTCAGTGGATTACCCTATAACAAAAAAGAAGAAGATACTGTTCGAGTGATTGTGGATCTTCTCACTTAGGTGGCTCGTTTCTTGCCCATTAGATCCACAGACTAAGTCAGTAAATGAAGAAAACTCTATGTGAAGGAGATAATAAGATAATAGTGTGCCTAAGACGATAGTATCTAACAGAGACTCTCGATTCATATCACAGTTCTAGCAGAGTTTACAAAAGGAGTTGGGCACTGGACTCACCATAAGCACCACTTTCCATCCTTTAACTGATGGTTAGTCTGAGAGAGTCATTCAGACACTTAAAGACATGTTGAGGTCTTGTGTCCTTGATTTTGAGGGAAAATTGAGTAAGTACTTACACCTAGTAGAGTTTGCATACAACAATAGTTATTAGACAAGTATAAAAATGGCTCTATATGAAGCTTTTTATGGGAAGCCCAACAGATCACCAACCTGTTGGCCTGAACTTGAAGATCACTTGCTTACTAGGAAAAATCTAGTGGAAGAGATGAATAATCAAGTAAAATAGATACAAAAGAGATTGGCCACAGCACAGAATAATATGTTGACAAGAGAGGAGAAGACCCCTAGAGTTTCAGGTGTGAGATAAAGTGTTCCTAAGAATCAGTGCTCAAAAAGGTATCAAGTGGTTTGGATATAAAGGGAAGCTATCGCCTAGATTCATCGGTTCGTTTGAAATACTTAGAAAAAATCGGAGAATGCGCTTACGAATTAGACTTACCAAACAAAATGTCCTTAGTTTATAACGTGTTCCATGTATTAATGCCGAGGAAGTATGACCTTGACCTCTCACACATAATCCATTCGGAGGAGGTAGACATCCAAGATGATGCCACGCATGAAAAAGCGATAGTTAGGATCCTAGACTACAAGTACAAAACCTAAGGACGAAGGACATTCCTTTAATCAAAGTTCTTTGGTAACCTCATAGTGTGGAAGAGGCCACCTGAGAGTTGAAAAATTAGATGAAATTTAAATACCCAAACCTCTTCACCAGAAATACATGATCAGATAACATCAGGACAAGTAAGTGATCAGATAACATCGAGACAAGTAAGTACAAATTTCGAGAACGAAATTTATTTTAAGCAGGGTAGGTTATAATACCTCAAAATTTTTTGAATAATTAATTTTTAAAAAAAATAAAATAATTTAAATAAAGTAAAATAGAGAATTAGAAAGGTTTCTAAAATAAAATCAACCCAAAAAATGTATTAGCAACTTTTAAAACAATTACTTGCTAATATATGTGGTGGGAAACAAGAAAAAATAGAAAATTAGACAAATTTTTAAAATGAAATCAACCCAAAAGAATGTATTAACAACTTCTAAAAATATCACTTGGTATTATATGAAATTGGGGAACAAGAAAAATAGAGAATTAGAAAGGTTCTGGAATTAAATCAACACAAACCTTTTGATTCATGTTCATTGAAACTCTATATAAACGCAAGCATGAGTACCATTCTCTTCATCCTAGCAAGAACAAACCAATTCTCTTCTTGCTCTCTAGCCTTTTTCTTGGCATTCTTTTTCAGTTTTTGACTATTCTAGACAATAATTAGAGTAATAGGAAGGTGGAAAAACAAAGTTTTGCACAAATTCTATGATAGAAGTTTGTTGAGCAACCAAAGAGATTCGAAGGTTCAACTGAGATTTCAAAGAGCTTGTGCCATCAAGGATCAAAAGGATTAGTATATAAGGTGGAGATGATTTCTACGTTTTAATTTATTATTTTGATTTAAATAAAGTGCATGTGTGATTGTGCTTTAAATGTGATTGTTAGATGCACATGTTCAACACTTGATATGCCATGAATATACACGATACTTAGAAATTATGAACAATAATGTATGATATGTATGATAACATGAACTATGTTGTATAAAAAGCTCAAGAATGTTGTTGAATGACTACTTCCATGCTTACGTATTGTATGCCTGATTTAATTCAATTATTGTGTGTTTTATCGCTAAAAAAAAATTAATAAAGATCATAACCACATATCAGGGTGGTAGTGCAGATAATGTTACAGTATTCTAGCATCATCATGGGTATTTTCCAACCCAAGGCGGGTCTCGATGAGAAGGATTTGTAGTTATAACACCCTGCCTCTAGAACCCCATCGTCCCCGTCATCTAACGATATAAGTTTCTTCAATCAATATTCTTAAGTTGCTCGGGAGGCGGACTCGTGCTACGTTATCCTTTTTCCTTTCTAATAATTCATGGCATTATAAATAAATCAAATCCTTTATTATTTATTTTAAAATTCTGAGTACATGAACTATTACAGTAGAATATAAATTCGAAACTAAAAAAGATAAATTGGCTTGGGCCCACGTGCCCTACAATGAAATAAATAAATAAAATTCTTAATAATTAGTCTTCCATGTAGATTGATAAGTTAAATTCTTGAAATGTGAAAAATGTAGGAGGTGAGCTAAAAAGCCCAGTGAATCATTCCATCTATTTAATTCATTATTTCAACCAAATAACACAAGCATGTCAAACACTTTCCAGAATTTAATCGATGCAAACAATATATTATTTTAGTTGTAATTCAGACCGAACGGGGATAATCTCTATGCTCCAAATCTAGAGAAAGAGATCAATCATGAAACTCAAACCCTTCTTTGTGAAGTAGGATCATTCCTAAAACCTAGTCCACTCTGGTGTCAATCTTGACAACCAATTCAAAAGTCCAATTCTGTATGGAACACAGAACATCTGTCCCCATGCCGATATGTAGTTGAAATCTTATTAAATCTTATTTTTGTATGTAAGAGCATAATAAATAAATATTTCAACAGTATTTGAACACACCAACATTATAACACCATAAATCAACATTTACATGAATGAAACAACGACTTTCGATTTTTTATGTAGAAGATCGTGCGAGAAGCAACTACAAAGCATACTCTCTCAAATAAGAAAGATGACTTTCGATTTCTAATGTAAAGGATCGTACAAGACGCAACTACAGAGAATACTCTCTCAGTCATGAGCAATATAATAATTTAAAAACATAAATTAAACTAAACACACAGTAAGCATTATTTAAATCAAAATAATAAATTAAAAGAAGGGGAAAGAACTTCACCTCAAGATCGCTTCCTAAATCTATGTAGCACTTTGCTGCTACTACCTTGTAGGCTATTTAGAATAACTCAAAAACAGAAAAGGGACTAAGAATGCCAAGAAGGAGGCAAAGAGAGAGAGCAAGAGGAATTTCAACTCTTGTTCCAGGATGAATAAAATAGGTAGGGTAGGGGGGTTTATATAGAATCTCTAAGGGTCAGATTTGTCATTTTTAGCCTTCTTATTTAGGAAAATTTCCATTTTGCTTAGTTGGGCCAGCTAGGGTTTGAGATTTGGTTTTTCGTATTTTCTTCAACATATTTTATTTTTTGTGTTTTTTTCAAGTTTTTTTTGGTTTTTTCTTTTTATTTTTTTCCTTAAATCTTTTTTTTTATAAAATGGTGCACAGGCTCGTAGACTCATGCACAACCCAGCACACCTATGCGTAACGCATGGGCCCAAGGCCCATGCGCCCCAAATTTTTTTTAACTTATATATATATATATATTCATTTTTTTGATAAATCCATCTAACCAATAACACATATATTTTCACCCGTACCTATATATATATATATATATATATATAAATTTAAATTTAAAAATATTATACTAAATATATTATCCAAAGTATTATTTCCTTAATTTAATAGAGAAGACTATTATAATTTGAAGAATATTATGCATATATACATGCTAAGTATATTCACCCATATATTACTACATGCCTAGTATTAATTTATGTATATCCATATATATTTCTATGTTGATTAAATAATCAATTAATTGCATATCAATTCAAGATAATTATGTATATATATGTACTGATTAATAAAATATCACATATATAGGCACGTATTAATATATATACATGTGTCTATACTATTAAAGGGCATTCATATGTACAAAATAATTTGGGGTATTACATTATACGCCCCTTAAAAAGGATTTCGTCCTCGAAATCTATCAGTAAGTTACTTGAGTGTCTCTTGATCAGGTGCGTCTAGTGAAAAGTTCTGGGTACTTATTTTGTATTTCACTTTCCACTTCCCAAGTAGTTTCTTCTATTCCATGGTGTTTCCAGAGGACTTTGACTAATGGAATATCTTTTGGTCTCAGGCTTTGTACCTTGCGATGTAGAATCCTAACCACCGCTTCTTCATATGTAGCATCATTTTGGATGTCTACTTCTTCCCATCAAATTATGTGGGAGGGATCTGGTTCGTATTTTCATAGCATTGATACGTGAAATACGTTGTGGATTGAGGACATTCAATTTGGAAGGTCTAACTCGTAAGCGCATTCGTCGATCTTCCTGAGTATCTCAAAGGGTCCAATGAATCGTGGTGCTAGTTTTCCTTTGATTTCAAATCGTTTGATTCCCTTCCGAGGGATGATCCTTAGAAACACTTTATCGCCTAAGTGAAATTCTATAGCTCTTCTTCTCCTATCAGCGTAACTTTTCTGTCTACTTTGTGCAATTGTTAGACGCTTCTGAATTTGTTTCACGTGATTGTTCATCTCCTGCACGAGATCTGGCCCAATAAGAACGTGATCCTTAAGTTCATCCCAATAGGTTGGTGATTTGCAGGGCCTCCCATAGAGGGCTTCGTATGGAGCCATCCCTATACTTGCCTAATAACTATTGTTATAGGCAAACTCTACTAGGTGCAGGTACTTACTCTAGTTTCCTTTGAAGTTAAAGACACAAGACCTCAGCATGTCTTCCAGCATCTAGATAACTCTTTTTGACTGGTCATCCATCTGAGGGTGGAAAGTTGTGCTTATGGTGAGTGTAGTGCCCAGTTTTTTCGTAGACTCTTCCAAAATTGTGAGGTGAAACAGGTATCTTTATCTGACACTATTGTCTTAGATACCCCATGAAGGTGTACAATCTCTCTTACATAGAGTTCACCTAGTTTATTGACTTGGTCTATGGATCTAATGGGTAGGAAATGTGCTACTTTAGTGAAGTGATCCACAATCACTCAAATAGTATCTTCCCCTTTCTGATTTCTGAATAATCCGCTAACAAAGTCCATGTCAATGTTATCCCACTTCCATTCTGGGATCGAAAGTGGTTGTAACAATCCAGAGGGTTTTCGGTGTTCTACCTTTACCTGCTGGTAGTTTAGGCATTTAGAGATATACTTGGCTACATCTTTCTTCAGACCTCTCCACCAATAGGTTTTTTTGAGATTTTGATACATCTTATCTCCTTTTGGATACATTGTGTATTTTATTTGATGGGCTTCGTTTAGAATGGTTTGCCTACTCAGTCCATATTGTGGTACACAAATTCCTTTTCTAAGTCTTAAGGCACCCTTGGCATCCATTCTAAAGTTGGTATGTTTTCCTTGTTGAATCCCTTCAATTAACATTTTGAGCCATTTGTCTTGCCTTTGATCTTCCCTGATCTGATGCAGAAGATCTGGTTGATAAGTCATATTGTATAGATAGGCTCATTCTTCATTCAATGTCACGCCCATCCGAAAGTCTTCAATCAATTGGTACATTTAACATTTTTCCTCCTCTTGTTTGCTAAATTTTCTACTGAGGGCGTCTGCTACTACATTGGCTTTTCTTGGATAGTAATGGAGTTGGAAATCATAGTCTTTAAGGAATTTCATCCATTTACATTGCCTAAGGTTTAATTCTTTTTGGGTATAGATATATTTCAGACTTTTGTGATCTGAAAACAGGTCAAACCTGTCACCATATAGGTAATGCCTCCATATCTTCAAGGCAAACACTATAGCTGCTAGTTCTAGGATATGTGTTGGGTATTTTCATTCATGGTTCTTTAGTTGTTGCGAGGCATATGCAATAACCTTTCCTTCTTGCATTAAGACTGCACCCAATTCATTTTGTAAAACATCTGTGTATAGAACATACGTGATGCCATGAGTTGGAGTTACTAAGATAGGGGCCGAAGTCAATCTCCTCTTCAGTTTTTGGAATGATTGTTCACACTTCTCATTCCAATCGAATGGAACTTCCTTTCTAGTTAGCCTTCTCATAGGTTCTGCTAATTTGGAAAAGTCTTGAATAAATCTTCTGTTGTGTCCAGCTAGGCCCAAGAATCTTCGAATTTTGGTGATCGTCTTAGGTTGTTTCCAATTTGTGACAGCTTTCACCTTTTTAGGTTCTACAGAGATACCTTCCGTTGATCCTACATGACCAAGAAATTTAACTATCTTCATCCAGAATTCACACTTGCTGCATTTGGCATACAATTGGTGTCTTCTGAGTGTTTCTAACACGATCCTCAGTCGTTCTAAGTATTCTTCTTTGGACTTGGAGTATATTAAGATGTTGTCAACAAATACCACGACAAACTAGTCAAGGTATTACCTAAATACTCGATTTATTAAATCCGTGAATGTTGTCGGGGCACTGGTTAGACCAAAAGGCAATACCATAAACTCGAAGTGTCCATATCGAGTTCTAAAGGTAGTCTTGTGAATGTCTGATTCATGGATCCTCAACTGATGATACCCTGACCTAAGATCAATTTTTGAGAAATGAGTGGCTCCTCTCAATTAATCAAATAGGTCATCTATCCTTGGTAAAGGGTATTTGTTCCTTACCGTTGCTTGATTCAGTTTTCGATAGTCAACGTAGAGTCTCATAAATCCAACCTTCTTTTTCATAAACAATACTGGAGCCCCTCAATGTGATTCACTTGGTCTGATTAATCCTTTCTCAAGCTCATCTAGTTGGGCCTTCAACTCGATTAATTCTACTGGTGCCATATGGTATGGAGGCATAACTATGGGGATTGTTCCAAGTTAGAGTTTAATCTTGAACTCGATGCTTCTAGCTGGTAGTAGTCTGGGTAAGTCATCAGGGAATAGGTCTTCGTAGTCTTAGACTACTTTTAGGTTTTTGATCTCTTTCGGTCCTTTAGAGTCCTTTCTAACAGGTTTTTGAGGTCATCTTTCTGCCTTAAGCAATTCTACATGGCTATCATTGGGCTCCTAGACAACTTATGAATATCACCATTTATCTTAAAGGTTTCTCTTGAGGGCAATGTTATCATCACTCTTCTCTTGGGACAATTGATTTGTGCCTAGCACTTGTCCAACTAGTCCATACCCAATATCACATTATACCCGTGGAATGGCAGTACATGGAGGTTGGCTGAAATTAGCGTATACCAAACCTAAGGTCACAAGTACACATTTTCTTTGATGCAATTGTAGTTCTTATAGGTGTTGATACATTCAACATTATAGGCAAAGTCTTTATTACTAGTTGTAATGTATTAACCAGTTTTTTTTTTTTGAAACAAACAACTTTGTAGCACCCGAATCAAACAACAGTTCTACAGCGGTGTTAAATAAGAAGAATGTACCTTCAACAGTGGGGATTTGGTCTTTAGGAGCATCAGCGATAGAAAATAATCTAACCTGGTTTTGCCCACGACCTTGGTTCAAGTTTTGCGCCCGACCCTAGTTCTAATTTTTCCCCTGGGCGTTATTTTGTCAAGGCAGTTGCTGTTGAAGACGTACATTTTGCTTTCCCCCTTGACTATTTAGAGGTTGTTGCTGCTGTTGTGCCTGGGTTTTGCTGGGATAAAACCTCGCTATGTACCCTCGCTGGTTGCAGTGGAAACACCGCCCTTGACGTCTGACTAGCTCAAATTGTTCTTTCGTAGCCAGTTTGGGTTGGTTTTGCCATTGGGGCATTTTGTTTCCATCGTTCTGACTAGCATTCCTTCTCTTCTGATCTCCCTGGTGGTCTATGTCACCTCTTGGTCTCTTGTTTCTGTTCCTTAACCTTTGCTCAAAGTTTATCTCTTGCTCTAAGGTTAATGCCCTGTCTACGACTCCTCTATACATTTTTGGGCAGCATGTCGTTATTAATTTTTGGATCTCAGTCTTGAGACCCTAAGTGAAATGATTGACCTTCTTCTTCACTAATTAGTTTAGGTGAAAACTTGGGCAAATCGATAAATTTGGCCTCATACTCGGCCACCGTCATTTATCTCTTTTTTAACTGAATGAAGTCCTCCTACATCTTCATCAGTGTTGCTTTCGAGAAGAATTTCTCATAAAATATCTCTCTAAACTCTTCTCAGGTCATTCGACTAACATTAATGGTCAGGTTTGCCTTTACCATCCGCCACCAGCTTCTAGCTAGTTCCTTAAATTGATGGGTAGCCAATGTTACCCTACTTGGACCCTTTACTCTCAACACATCGAAGTGTTCTTCTAATTCCTAGTACCAATGGTCGGCTGTTAAGTTATCAGTAGTACTATGAAATTGTGACGATCCTAGCTTCTTTAGTTTTAACAACAACTTTCTATGTTTACTATTTTTTAGGTCATCTGGTTCCTCCTGATAATCCGGAATCTCAGGTGCTGGCATTAGCTATTGCATTGGAATCTGTTCCTGCAACTGTGGCTGTGGTGCCGCCTGCGGTATCATTCGAGCTATAGTGTCCTCTCTATTTGTTCCATCACTCTTCTGGTGACTTCATTCATCATATGTTCCATCCTAGCCTCAGCCATGCTGTTCTGCACTTTCTGAGAGTCGATTTTGTCAGATGTAGCACCTCTTGTTGCGTATCTCCTAGGTTCAACCATTATCTACATATTAACGCCGATTTAGTATTTGTTTCTGTCGTTTTTGTTTAGTCCGCTCTATCATGACTCTAGATTCATAGTTCTAGGTTCTTGATCTGTTTAGTGGTCTAATAGTTTATTCTTCTAAGTCATTTTTGTTTTTGGGTGTAGGGTTTGGTTTCATACAAATAGTACGATCATGATACATGCAATCATTCGAGAAGTTCATGCTAGCGTAGTAAAATGTAGGCTTCCGCCTATGCTTCCAGGTTCTTGTGTCCCATACCACCCTTGCCCTTTGACATATACTTTCACCCAAAGATTTCACTACACCCAATGAATTTTGCAAATGTCTCCATTTCTAAGGCTTCCCAAGCTTCACTATACTTGACCGTCCCACACCAGCCAAGCATAGGAGAACAAGTTCATCCAAAGCCACTGATCATTCACCAAACATGGTCCGTCATTCTCCAAGTCTCTGATTCTTCCACACCCCTGAATTCCCATGCATCCCATACCACATGAGAACCAAGGATACGGGATCCTCTCGATCTCGTGCCCTGACCAAACAAGTGTTCGTGTTTTACACGTTTTCAATCACTAACTTATGTCCTAAAAGTTTATTCATGATTCACTATGCCACCCTTGGCAAAACCCAAGTCTCTACGTAAGGTTTCTTTCCTAGACCTAAGTTTTCAATTCCTGGTTGAAAGGTTTTTATATCGAACCGATAATCTTCCATGAAACCACCCTTGACATCTCCTTTGAACTATAGTAGATTCCTTGCCCTTAGTTTCCCTCTCCTGGTTTTCTTGTAGAAAATAATTGTGTTCTTCAACTCTAACTACTTGATGAGCTAGTGGGACAACTTCCAGATCGAACGGCGAGACCGAAATCTGCTTAGCAACTGTGCTTTCTAGAATGGGATAATCTATATTCCTTTTAATGTTTAACTTTACTTAGGACAAGGCTTACCTACTATCAGCTCAACTCGTAATCTTTGTATCCAAATAAAACTGTTGAAAACATATATCTCTTTTTGAAAAACAATTTTTTAAAATCATTTTAGTTTTCAAAACAGAAGGTAGGACTTCTAAATTAAATAAATAAATAGTCTCACTTGACTAATCAATTTCTTCTAATTCTTCCTAAGGCATATAAAGCCTAGGCTCTGATACCACCTTTGTAACAACCCGCCTCCCGAGCCCCATTGTCCTTATCATTTGACGTTATAAATTTCTTCAATCAATATTTTTGGGCCGCCCGGAAGGTGCACCCGTGCTACGTTGTCCGTTTTCCTTTCTAATAATTCATGGCATTACAAATAAATCAAACCCTTTATTTATTTATTCTAAAATTATGAGTAAATTAACTATTGCAGTGGAATATAAATTCAAAACTGAAAAAGATAAATTGGCTTAGGCCCACGTGCCCTACAATGAAATAAATAAATAAATAAAATTTCTAATAAATAGTCTTCCATGTAAACTGATAAATTAAATTCCTGAAATGTGAAAAATGAGAGGGGTGAACTAAAAAACTCAATAAATCATTCAATCTATTTAATTCATTATTCTAACCAAATAACACAAGCATGTCAAACACTTTCCAGAATTTAATTAATTCAAACAACATATTATTTTAGTTGTAATTTAGACCGAAAGGGGATAACCTTTGTGCCTTCTTTATGAAGTGGGATCATTCTTGAAACCCAATCCACTCTAGTATCAATCCTAACAATCAATTCAAAAGTTCAATTCTGCATGGAACACAGAACGTCCGTCCCCGTGTTGATATGTGGTTGAAATCTTATTTTTGTGTGTAAGAGCAT
Source organism: Tinospora cordifolia (assembly GCA_030144865.1). NCBI lineage: Eukaryota > Viridiplantae > Streptophyta > Magnoliopsida > Ranunculales > Menispermaceae > Tinospora > Tinospora cordifolia. The sequence goes on from JAJIYU010006442.1 coordinate 17,893, forward strand.
AATAAATAAATATTTCAATAGTATTTAAACACACCAAAAGTATAACGCCATAAATCAACATTTACATGAATGAAACAACGACTTTCGATTTTTAATGTAGAAGATCGTACGAGACACAACTACAAAACATACTTTCTCAAACAAGAAAAATGACTTTCAATTTCTGATATAGAAGATCGTACAAAACGCAACTACAGAGCATACTCTCTTAGTCATGAGCAACATAATAATTTAAAAACATAAATTAAACTAAACACACAAGCAAGCATTATTTAAATTAAAATAATAAATTAAAAAAAGGGGAAAAAACTTTACCTCGAGATCGCTTTCTAAATCTGTGTAGCACTTTGTTGCTACTAGCTCGCAGGCTATTTAGAATAACTTAAGAAAAAAAAAGGGACTAAGGGTGTCAAGAAGGAGGAAGAGAGAGAAAGCAAGAGAAATTTCAACTCTTGCTATAGGACGAATGAAATGGGTAGGGTAGGGGGTTTATATAGAGTCTATGAGGATCAAATATGTCATTTTTTGCCTTTCTAATCAGAAAAATTTCCATTTTTGCTTAGTTGGTGGCGGCTAGGGTTTGAGATTTAGGATTTTTTCATATTTTTTCGGGATTTTTTGATTTTTTGTGTTTTGTTGGGTTTTTTTTCAATTTTTTCTTTTTATTTTATTCCTTACATTTATTTTAATAAAATGGCACACAGCCCAGCGCGCCTATGCTCAACGCATGGGCCTCAGGCCCATGTAGCCCAAAATTTTTTTTTAACTTATATATATATATATATATGTATATCTATTTTTTTTTCAAATTTTTTTTCCATAAATCCATCTAACCAATAACACATATATTTTCACACACACACATATATATATGTAACACTCCGTAAAGTCGCGATCGTGTCACGTCATAAATAAACGGGAGAGTAATATTAATAATAATAATAAAAGACGTAAATTATGCTTAGGAATGAATAAATCGTTTAATCGCTCGGTCGCCTTCGCGCTCGCGCGAAGGCGCGAATGATGCAAAAATGAAACCTAGTGTTGGATTGAAAAGTAATAATATTAATAATAGCATGATAAAATTATAAATTGTATTTTATAGAGATGTATAAATAGCGAAAATAATTAGTTGAAGGTTATTATGAATTAGTGGAAAAAAATAATAGATTATAAAATAAAATGATATGGTTAATATATGAATTTATAATAAGATTTTAAATAAATTAAATGATCAAAGAAAATAGGGTATTATACAATTAGCATGGAAAAAAATAAATAAAATAAAGGATTAAATAATTGGGTATTAATATTATTAATAATATTATAATAAAATTTGATAAATAAATTGAGTTATAAAAAAAAAAAAAGGAAACATGAGGCGTATGTGTACGTGGGAACGAGTGGCATGAAGCGTACTGAAGACGCCGAAACAGTTCGAACCCACTGGAAAAAAAAACGAGGCGGTGTTCGTGGAAAGGTCCAGAACAGTTTCTGTCTATAAATAGGGGAGACCACGAATAGCAGCTACTTGCTGCTGCTGTTGCTCGGGTGCTCTGAAACGAAGGAGTTGCCATCGTTGTTGTGTAAGTGTTGCAGCTAATGCTGCTGTAAATCGAATGAAAGGGAAGAAAAGGAGAAAACAGAGCAGCATTTTGTGCTGCTGCTGCTCGATCAAGGAAAGAAATCAGACGAAGAGGATGAAGAACTGAGGCTGCAGGTGTAATTGGATCATTGAGAGTGCGTGACAAAGGAAGGAAAACGAAGGAGCAGCACTGCTGCTGCTACTGTTACGTGCAAATCGTGGGAGAAGCTGAAGAAGATGAATTGTGCACGCTCTGCTGCTATCACCATGGACCGAAGCTGTGGCTGCTGCAAGTACCGACTGGAACGGAAGCTTGTTGCTGGACGCTGAGCTGCTGCTAATCTGCTGCTGCTCTGGTTGGGAGTTGAACGGGATAGAGGATGCAGGAAGAAGCTGGCTGCAGCTCATGTAATGAAAAACAGAGGAAGAGAACAGCTAACTACTGCTGGTGTTGGTGTTGTCGGGCAAGAAGAACGGAGAAGATGCACGCTGCTGCCATAGCAGTTGCCATTGAACATGAGCAGAGGAAGTCTTGACTGTTGCAGAGGAACAGGGGCGATATGTATGCAGCTGCTGCTGCATACTGCTACAAACCGTGGAGGAAGAAGAAGAAGACCGCCACTGTTGCTGCTGCAAAATTCTGCTCAAGTCGTTGCTATTCATGGCTGCTGGTGTTGCCGAACAGAGCATGGGACTGCATCAACCGTGAGCAGTGGAGGTTCCGGACAATTGGGCTGCTGCTGCTCACCGTGCGCCGAACAGAGTAGGAGAGGAGAAGCTGCCGTGCAGCATGGGTGAAAGAACGAACAGATGATGTGCTGCTGTTGTTCTTGTTGTCGGACAAAGGAAGAAGACGATGAACAGGGAGGAGAGATCAATGGCACAGGAGTTAGTATTGTGGCTGTGTTGAATGGATGTGCGGCGGTTGAAGAATAAAATAGGGGGTGCTCTGTTTGCATGGCGCTGCAGCTAATTTTGGTTGGTGATAATGGAACGAAAACAGGGGATTGTTAACCGGCGTTGGCTGTGCATTTTGGTTGGACCGAATCTAAGTGAAGAACAAAGAGGATGAAAGTGGCACTAGTGGACCGTAATTTGAGTTGGTGCATTAACCGAAATACAGGTAAAAGTTTACTTAACTTTGTATTTTAACATT